>JAGSMR010000012.1:1002500-1305000 GCA_029286605.1 Sericinus montela | reverse complement strand
GGGGTAGACAGAGGTCTAGTTTAGACAATTAAGTCCCTTTGACCCACCTTCCACCGACGATAATTTCGGGACAACGTGACAGGTGGTGAGCCCGTTGCCGCCTTTATGTCCAAGCCAACGATATATGAATGTTTATGATTGTGTATTAAATATTGTTCTGTCTGTAAGTATATTGAATCATTGGCTTGGACACTTAGAAGTAGTTAGGCTCACAAAGTGGGTCAAAAAGGACTTCTTCCGTGAAAATAAAAATACAAAACTATTATGATATTTTTCTTAAACTTTTATGATATTTTTCTCAGCTCAATTTTTAATCGAATTTAATTTATTTTTCATTGTTCTATTTTCATCTACTAATTTTCTTCGTTCGTTTTCGATTTCATAACACAAGTGCTTAAGTTACCTATTTCGGAATGAAAATAATATATGTGATCTCGGCCCTATATATGGGTGTATATATTTATTTATTTATAGATAGCCGTCTAATACAATTTGATATGTCGCTTCTAAGCGATGACTTACGGAGACTGGTGGCAAATGCACTGACGTTTATAGTGTCACCAGCTCCGAGGTCAAAGTAGAAAATCATTTTTACAACATTGTTTCGAACTCGGGGTACCTTCGTTGTTTCCGACTCCGTAACAGGCGTGTTTTAGCTATTTACATTTGGATGGGATGCTGTCACTATCTATGTGTTGAATTATCATATTGATAAAAGTTAACGACTGCGGTAAGCTGTTTCGTATATAACATGACATTCAGTGTCAGGTGACATTAGCGGCGGTGTGGCGCGGCGCGGCGGTGCGCTCATTATCTCCCGCCTAATGTCGTTGTTCCAGCTGCATGTGACTCTCGCAATTAACCTCTTAGAGCGGTGCGAGCACTCGTACGTTGATACGCTACGAGGGAGAACTTATGTGCTGATATATTTATAAATTAACTAACGTTTGGCCATGCTTTAAAGTACATTTTTTGGTTTATCACAAGAAAAAATTTCTATAATGGTACTTAGGACCTCTAAACAAAAATTAAAATCGGTTTAGTGGTTTAGGCGTATAAACGTAAGAAACAAGTAAATCAAAATCTCTTTTCGTATTTTTATAATTAAATAAATAAATATTTTCACACAGTTCCCAATACAGGGGTAGACAGAGGTCTAGTCTAGACAATTAAGTCCCTCTGACCCATCTTTCGCCGAAGATATTTTCGGGACAACTTGACAGGGGGTGAGCTATACGTCGCTAAGTTTTTATAAAAACCCATTGGTACGAGCTTGCCACCGGGGGACCGAACTAGAGTCTCTTGACTCGAAATTTCGACCACCCAACCACTCAGCAATCGTGGCTCTTCGTATTTTTAATATTAGAAAGGATCTTACAACAACGTAGTTTTTGTTTTATAGAATACTAAAATACACGGAATCAACAACTTACTTATATAACAGCTTAAAAAATTCCACTCTAGAGTCTTCTACCATCCACTAAGAGTCTTGTAGCATCTTCTCGAAAGGAGGATGGTAAAAGCTGTCTGGGTATACTATGTACCATAGACGTAGCCATTCGCTGGTCGTCTATTAATATTTCCTGGTTGCCTTGAAAATGCACGCTCAAGGCTTATTCACCTATAAAGACAGTTACGGAAAGAAAGGTTAATTACATATTAAATAAAAAAAGTACCACAGGACTAAGTATATACTTGTTTGCGAAAAATTTAATCTTAATTAGGGTGCATTTAAACCTGTCAAATGCGCCGCGAATTGACCACTCGCAGTCTCAGCGATCTGAGCTGCACGTGTGCGGCGCGCGCACTGCGCGAGCCTTGAGGGAGTTACGGTAGAGGCACGCCAAACAATTGCAGTAACTGCACGAGAGCAACGTGCGAGCAGCTAGAGCGCATTCGCCAGATTTAGATGAACCCTTAAATATAGTCAAAAATATAAATTAACTGATTAACTACTGAATAAAGACACCTATGTTTTCGTATTATTTCTTCCGTAATTATGTTACTTACTTTACAGCGGTGTGTCAGGCAAAAGGCTAACTTTAGCTAACTACATAAAGTAGAAGTTCCTCTGTTCATTATGAATTCATAATGTTGGGATTAAATTAAAATTCAAGGAGTTTTGAGTGCTGTGAATAAATATTGGTGAATAACAAAACTTCTGGGTATAATTGTTTATTTTATAAAGCATTTGTATTTTAAAACGGTAATTTTCGGATATTTTTAAGACTTTTTGAATATGTTTCAGATTTAGTTTTCTCAGTTTTATTCTAATCGAGATACTTGGCGATCTCTCTGTCTACGCCGTCAGGGATTGTGCGTGAATAAATATGTATTTGAATAAAATCGTTTTATTATATTTAAATAAAAAAGTTTAAAAAAAAACTAGTCCTCTGTTTACCCCTGTATTGGGGATTGCGTGAAGATATTTATATTTTATAAATTTATATAAAAAAGTATCACGCCGTTCACAATACTGGGGTATATACAATTAAGTCCTTTCGACCAACCTTTCACCGAAGGCATTTTTTGGGACACCGTGAGCAAGATATGTTGCCCAAAAAATGACTTCGGCGGGTGGAAAAGACAAAATTGTCGAGAACCATGTATGTATATTTTTTTAAACTATATTAGTCATAAACATAATGTGATTAGTATTATTTTGAAACTATGTTATACATTAATAAAGATTCGTATACACATAAATATTTACAGGCTTTATCCATTCCTCCTTTCATGTACACTCCGTTCTGCTTTGGAACACACTTCCTCTCGAAATCAGGATATGCAAGAGTCGATATGCTTTTAAGGCGAAGGTGAAAGATCACGTCCTAAAACAGTGGCAGAATCATCGTGATATCAGTTTATTTATGTCATTCATTGTATTATTTAAGTATTTAATCTTAAGTGTATGTATAATAATATTTGTTTTTATGTGTATGTATGTATGTATAAATGTAGGTATATATATTTTATCCACATGTATTACTCTATCATATTTATCTCCTTCACCTACTTCATCTCATCTCTGCATCACACAAAGGTAGACTGGCTGAAAATGCCGCAGACATTAATTCCGCCTAAACATTATAGGTACTACATTAAATGTATGAAGCTTAATAAATAAATAAATACGTCTATAACTTGCTTATAAGCGATCATTTCAATCATATTCACCATTAAAATGTTTACTTCTAGCGGGAATTGAACCCGCAACGAGGATCCGTGTAAGTCTTAATTTGCATTACTTTTAAAACAATTTTACTAAGAATATTTTCAATTTTATCTGATTTAATATGACAGTTTAATATACTGTCAAGAGCAGGCGATACTGAGTAATTTGAATTAACAAGTTTGCTTCTCAGAATATTTCAAATTAATTTTGTTAATAATTTCAAGACATTTAGGTTTTAAAACTTAATGACTTTGTGTACTGTTAGTTCAAAGACTTATGTGTTAGGAATTTTACAATTTACGAAATGAAATTTTTGTATTTAACTATCTACGCATCTTCTTTGGGTAGATAGAAAAACTGATCGCCAAGTGTTACAATCCTTATATACCTTATCGTGTTTATCAAATTCATCGTTTTCTTCATATAAATGTCTTAGCATTAAATACTTAACAAACGGTATGGGAACAAACCATCAAATTAGAACTGACTTATTATTTTATTTTACCGTGTTTGGAGAACTTGTGCTTCGATGGTTTGGGCTCGTTGAGCGAATGAGTGAAGACCGAATGGTGAAGAAAATATACAGCACGAAAGTTAATATTAAAAGGCGTCGAAGTACGCCGAGACTAACTTTCGAAGACCACGTAAACAAACTGCTCGAAGAGGGGAGGGTCAAGAGTACTCGGTTACCGAGACGTGCATGTATGAAGAAAATGATAAATCTGAAAGAAGCGAAAGAGGTATGTAAGGATCGTGACACTTGGCGATCTGCTCGGGCTGGCTACCCCGTTAGGGACTGTGCGTGAAGATAAGTAAGTTGGAGAACTTGAGCCATGATATATCCATATAAGTACAATTAATAGTGACGTAGGCTACTTACCTTTCCCACAAATACGTGGAGATAAAAAATATTACTGTCTACTAACAATTAAGTCGTTTTGACCCAAATTTGACTGTGACCATGTGTTAACGGTGTAAGAATAGTGCCACACCCTTTCTTCCCGTGGGTGTCGTAAGAGGTGACTAAGGGAAACAGCCTTGAATATCGTTTTGGCAACCGATACATGGCGAGATAACCGTCTCTGAAAATAGCAGATCAAAATAATTAGACTTAAGACGGGCAGCAGCGTCTGAGGTACAAGTGGTCTGTTACTGCAATCGCAAGTTCTTACAACTTAAAATCTTACGAACATTTTTAATTAAATAAAAAGTTTCTAACGGAAAAAAGTGTATTGTTTATAGGAAGTTATAGAACAATAGTATCAATGTTTATTTTACGCTCTTAGTGGACAAGTAGCGCACATACCGGTTTTCATCGTGTAGCGACATGCTCTGAGATTCGATTCCCGAGCGGGCCAATGTAGTTTTCTACACTTTTTCTGCATTGTCTTAGGTCAGGGTGTTTGTGTCAGGTGTACTTTGTTGTTTCCGATTTTATAACACTAACAATGTAATATGATGTTGCCCCCATCAATGTATGCATTTTTATTTTTAAATATGTATTTATTAATATTATATCTCGAAAAATAAGTTTAACTCTTAATGATTTAAAATAATAAATTGTATTTGGCTAATATTTTTCGTTTCAATTTTGTCTAGATAAAGGTACCTTTTCTGTGAAAATTACAATCGATGTATTTAACATATGTTACTTATATAGATGAAAACATTTTTTGATGTCTATTGAGCTAGGACTGAAATGCTGTTGTAATATATCACGAGTTCGCCATTTCTGGTAGAATTTTAAAACTAATGAAAATGTAACAAAGATCTTTGTTACATAAATTAAAAACCACTATTAAAATCATGAATGCATGGCGTCCATGATTCCGTATATACCTTTGTTTTCGTAAGAGGAATTAACGGTTATTAAAATTTTCCGAATAAAGCCTTTTGTTTTGCGAAAGTATGAATTATGGCGGGGTGTTATCATCTTCATGCATCTCCCAATACTGGGGTAGTCAGAGGTCTAGACAATTTAAACAATGCACCTACAGTACTAGTTCTACGGATGTATGAGTGTGGGTGGAGTAGTGTGCAGTGTGCAGAAGCAGCATAATATCTAACCTATAAAATAACATAAGTACGTTTTATGCAAAAAAGTCAGCAACGGTGATGGGCTCATCACCTACCACTTGGCCCCAATAAGCTTCGGTAAAAGGTGCTTAGAAAAGACTTCATTAGCTAGACCTCTGTCTACCCCAAATCTGGGAAGTTAATGAAGATAAAAAGCAAATAAAGAAAACTGCAAACAGTAAGCTATTTCCACGCGTTCGAAATAATCGGCAAGAACTAGTTATATTATAATAATGTCGGCTGAAGCTTTCGGTAGATTTTCTACGGGAAATAGGAAGTGCATCCTTTATTTTTAGAACACCGTATATTACATTTAAATAATAAAAATCGTTAAGTATCTTTGTAGTCATAAATATTATGTTGCCTTTTTAGTGTTATATTTTTATATAACATTCGTGATTCAATTTAATTATAAAATAAAAAATAAATACATATCTTCACGCAATACACAATATACGCAATTATAGGGAGTGAGCAAGTCGCCGTCTCAATGTTCAAGCCAACGATATAATTCGTACATAAGTTTTTGAAAAAACCCATTGGTATGAGCCTGCCTAAACTCGGGTCTCTTGACTCGAAATTCCGACCACCCAACCTCTCGACTATCGTGACAATTATAAAATAATTTTGTTTAATTTTACTATTGATGCTTGAATAGATTTCTTACTGATCTAACAGTTTAATGTACATTAAAATGTTCTGGAATTGCCAAATGTTGCATTAAAACGCGCTGGAGTGCGGCACCTCAAAAGCTTTGAGAACCACTTGCTTTAGACATCTCTAATGTTAATTTTCTTCGTTTTTCCCCTTACAGTTCTTGTTTACGCTCGCACGTAGATGTCTTCGTACTCATTCCACATACATGCTCATAAATAATTCCACAACTTTCGCCTATGGTGGATTAACGCTGGAGCTCGCCGAGTTTATTTTCTTTTATTTTCACGAACGGAGTGAAATTAGCTTTTGTAATTATGTATAATGTCATTTGAATGTTACGAATAAGTTTAAATTGAGAGAATTTAAGTTTTAAAATATTATGTATTTAATTATAATGTACCTTGGATCCTTTAGCGTACGTAGCGAAATCACGATAGCCGAGTGGTAGGGTGGTCTACATAACGGAATGTGGATATCCACTTCAGGACAGCCACTCAAATAAGGGAGGTTTACCATAATCGCCTCGCTTGGTAGGGTTGGCGATTGCAGACATCTTGCACCTCTGACGCTGATGCCCGTCATCGGGCAGGTATATTTGTGTCTGATATCTTTTGATATGGATTATCTCGCCATCTGACTACAGCCAAAGACATATTGAAGATAAATGAGGGATACTTACTACAGTCGCCGCTAACGACATCCACGGGAAGAAAGGGAGTGGCAATATTGTAACTTCGAGGTAAAAACATACACAGATGCACACATCAAAAAGGGTCAGATGTTAAAAATAACTCAACTGATTTGAAATTTTGAAACAAATTGCTTTATCATAAATTCAAATTCCGGATAAAGTTATAAATATGCAAAGTTAGGGCGAATATATATTTTACAAGAGATGTGTGCTTTAGTCGCAAATTTGGCTAGCAGGTGTACTTTATATGATTTTGAGGTTGAATATATTGCGTTACGAGTCTACCTTGCCGCTATGAAATGAGCAACCGATGTATCTACGCATCTCCAGCCACGATTCTTTGTTAGATAAATAAAACTTTATACATAGATTATTTGGAAATTATGTATTCGTAATTCTCTCTTACACAATTCTCTTTTACACTTACCAAGCCTTTTCGCTCTGTGTTTTTAGTTCAGTGCATAAGCCGCTCATAAATTATCCAAAGAAGATGTAACATACAAAATAATTTACCTACGTGTTCCTCTTTGTGTAAAAGCTTCAATTCTTCTTCTTTACAGCCTATCAAGTGTCTACTGCTGAACATTGAATATACTTATCTTCAGTCCCAATATGGGGTAGACAGCGGTCTGGACTTTTAACCCAACTTTCAGCGAAGTCTAAAATAACTTAAAATACATAACATTATTGTTTTTACATATGTCTCTTTCCCATACATGATTGTGGACCATTAAGTGGACCTTTGAAGCGGATTTGAACCGGCAACTTATGGATGGATGGATTATACGAGTACATCCATAGGTACTATATCACAGAAACTTAATGTTATCGAAAAGTGTAAGAAAAGTTTGTATCCGTATTCATGTGGGATACAAACTTGCAACCGACGAAACTTGAAATCTGAAGTCTTTCTTTTTCTTACCTCTCAGCGACGTTGGAGCAATGTTTAAGAAATTATTCTAACATCCAACTTAATGTCAATTACTTTACAGTTATGCAAACATCAATGAGTTAATGCTGTCTTCACTTTATGATGCATTTTTATTGATTTTTAAAGCATGTCTGCTATGATGGACTTTTGTTATTAAAATAATGAGAAATAAAAAAAAAATATGGCATCTGTTTAATAATTTACTTACACATCACTATAAAACACACATAAAAGTCACGATAGATAGATAGATAGAGTGGTTGGTTGATTGGAATTCGAGTCGAAAGACCCGAGTTCGATTACCATGTGACAGGCTCGTACTAATAGGATTTTAAAAAAATATTTAGGCTTTATATCGTTGGCTTGGAAAAAAGGCGGTGCCGGTTGGCTTTTTCGTTGTCCCAAAAATGTCTTCGGTGGAAGGTGGGTCGAAAGGACTTAATTGTTTAGATCTCTGTTTACCTCTGTATTGGGAATGGCGTGATAGATAGATATTTTTTAATATTTAATGTTTATAGCACTCATTATTACTTACAATAAAGTCAGAAATAACATAATAAAAGACCTACAGCTTCGTAGGCTGTTACTTCTAACTATTAAATAAGAGACACAATAACCACTTTTGGTGTGTATAATAATTTTAAATCCCATCACAACTCCAAAAAGTCACGATAGCCGAGTGGTTGGGTGGTCGGAATTACGAGTCGAGAGACCCGAGTTCGATCCCCAGGTGATAGGCTCGTACCAATGGGTTTTTTCAAAAACCTATGTACGAATTATATTGTTGGCTTGGACATAAAAACGGCGACGGGCTCACCACCTGTCATGTTGTCCCGAAAATATCTTCGGTGGAAGGTAGGTCAAAGGGACTTAATTGTCTAGACTAGACCTCTGTCTACCCCTGTATTAGGAATTGCATCACAACTCCGCTTTGCACTCAAGAGGCTATCTATATCTCGTCATGTCGCAAGCCAATAAAACTTGCCGTGATGTGTTTCCGGTTCCGCGACATCAAAATTAATGCTTTATGTTATTCTAGCTATTACCTGTAGCCTCTTTGTATGTATATGGATAGTGGTCCACAGAGTAGTGCTTCCACAGACAAAGATCGCGCATATTTTCCTTTTTCAGTAAAAACAGTAATAAAACTTCTTTTGTTGTCTTATGACCTAGCCCAAGGTCTACTAAGGGGCTACTTTCATAGAAAAGTTCAATTGTTATATAGAGTTCGTAACAATTATAGACAGAAGTCTTTCATAATAAGAGCAAGCAAATTGTTTTGGTTGCATGGAAGAGATTGCTGTGCAGCGATAAAGCCGCTAAATAATATTTGCTTCCTAAGCTTTTTTGACATCTCTATTTTTTGTTTGTTATCTCCATTTTTTTAATCGCTAAATAGTATGACATCGCCTTATTCAATAATTACCAAAGGGGCAATTTGATGAGAAGGTTGCAGCGACGTGTTTTTTAACAGCAATTACACATAAATATTATATTATATTTGTAAAGTTTGTTTCTATACCCTTTTATCATGTGGATATTAAAATAATATTAATAATGATAATGATATTAAGGGTTAAAACTTTGTAGGTTTAAAAAAAATTTTGTAAACTTTTTTTGGCTGTTTATAAATGCGACTTTGGAAAAAACCCGGTAAATTCCAAATGGCCACCTACAGATGGTTATCGCCGGTGACTGAGTAGCATCTCAGGTGCAATGTGTCCAGTTCTGCGATTGCTTACCAAGCTTCATTGTGGAAAGTCCTCCTTGAGAGCTCCTTGAAGCCTATGTCTTGCAGAGGATAGGTCTTTAAGTAAGTAGACTGAACTATAATGGCTTGTTTACCAACGAACATCGTTTAATGCTTGTTTATAGAGATAAACGAGTACATCAAAAGTCATTTAATCGTTACAAAAATACAGTTCTTCGTAAAGATATCAAATATTGTCACCAAAAACTACTGTTTTATGGCGCAACATCTACAATTTATCGTAGCATCTCGTAGCATTTGTCGTAGCTACTTAGTACTGTAGAATTACGTGTTTCGGTTTTAAATTATTTTATTCCCATAAATTGTCTTTTCGGAATTAAATTAAATGCTTTAATAATCTTGGTTTACTAAACGGTCTATGAAATTATATTTTAGGACATATTCGTCTTAGGTAAGAAATGATTGGTCATAATTACCGCGCTAATTAAAGGAATTTGCAATAGCAGTACCGGACATCCCGTATTTTAGATCTAGTATTTTCCGTGACGGACATCCCACCATATCGACTACAATTGTCTACGATGCCTTCTACGACGAAGATTCAAGAGGTAGTAAATTCTTATGAATAATTCGTTCGAGTGAGATGCATACCAGACTTTATGGTGTCGCCAGCTCTGAGGTCTCCCTTTTGATTAACGGATCAATGTAAAAAACCACTTTTCGTACATCGTCTCGGGTCTGGGAGTTTGTAGTACCAGAGTTGTCTATACCATGTTGCCCCTATCTACAAGTATGTCTGTTTATATTTAATCTATAGATAAATGAAAATTATGTATTCAAAGCTTTTGTAAGTGGCGTTTCCAAATATTTTCCTATTCATTGACTCGAATATATAACTTAGCATATAAATCGAGTCGATACTTATATTTATCTTTCGGTGGGAAATATTTATTCTTCGTTTAGCACGGGAATCTGTAAAATATATTGAGAGTCCGCGCGTCGCGCCGCGAGACGACTCGGAAATTGCGTTTGGAATAACGTTTTCAAACACTGTTTAATATTACATTTTTTAAGGAAACACGGTCAATATGTTATGTTCTATCATGATATATGACCTAAACTACTTTTTCTACACTATACACTTTTTCTAGACTTCGAACCCCACGTGACAGGCTTATACCAATGTTCTTTTTTTAAAACTTATTTACGTATTATATCGTTAGGTTGGACATAAAGAAGGCTACGTGCTTATCATAATTTCTTCGATGAAAGATGGGTCGAAAGGATTTAATTATCTAGACCTCTGTCTACCCCTGTATTGGGAATGGCGTGAAGTGAAATAAAAAGTTAAAAGCACCTATCATTCCTATGTAATTCCCATACTCGTAATTCGTAACTATATTTATGTACTTCACTGGGAGTAAAGGAAGGGCGCCGAGGGCGGTTCGCAATGATTTACTTTGGGTGGTTCATGATTAACATTCTATGTAAATCGCATCCGTAATGTTCGCAAAACTAGTGCTTCAATTTTTGTATTTTGAATATTGGGGTAAGGCAATTCTTTTTATAATTTTTTTCGTAGTAGCGGCTTAAAGTAATCTGAAGGCAAATAGCATTAGATAATTTAGGAAATAATGATATACCCAAATTTATTTAATTGAATATAGCCGCGTGTACAGTAAATATGTTTGAGTTGTTCTTAAGTTCCTATTAAGTAGGCACTGAAGAAAAACGTAATTAAATCAAATCAGATTTATAAATAGGTAAAAGACATACATTACATCCATCGATCCTAATTTTTTAATCTACCACCGTTTCATTACAAGATTTGTACTCGTATAATGGAGAAGAAACAGGCGAAAGTTTTTGTATTTTTCTTAACAAAAGAAATACAAAATAGAAAATTAATTTAATTAGAAATGGAATTAAAGTGATCACCTCATTCCCAGAGTTCAGTACAATTAATATATTGGTTTATATTGTACTTTTCTTTATACTGTATTTATATATTACTTTTTTGAACATTCTTTCTTTGATAAATGCCTTAAAATAAAATAAATAAATATCTACACGCAATTTTCAATACAGTAGAACAACGTGCATGTCACATTGTCCCGAAAATATCCTGTAAGCCCATCGCCGTCTTTATTTGCAAGCCAATGATATATTTCGTACATAAGTTTCTGAAAAAATCATTGGTTGAATCTTCTTTTGAAATTGAATCGAATTCCCATCTCTTGACTCGAAGATCTGACCACTCAACCACTTGGCTATCGTTACCTCTAAATACCTTGATAAATGCCTTGAACCTGTTAATAGGCAAGCTTTGCACATTTACCGGGTTTGTGATAGAAGCGTATAGACCATTCCATGACTGAGTTACTCATTCTATAACAGTAAAGTTCAACATTGTTTAGATCTAAGCCTATGCTTTGCGGAATGGCGAAAGTTTAAGTCCAATGTCCTGCATGTAAATTACTTTTTTCAAAATATATTTACAATTTGTACCCGAGTGTACTGTACAACTTCTACTGACATGTCGTCCCATATACGCTTCGGATATGTATCAAAAGGACTCAATTATCTAGATATAGTCGTATAACTACCCCAGTATAGTGAGATGGGTGAAGGTATGAAAACCAGCATAAACATAATTACTAAATTATAATATTAGGTTCATGTAATACCCATTTTCCAATCCTGTACCGTTCGGTTCATGAATAGTTTAGAGAATTCGGACTGCAAGGGTTAAAATAGGCGTCACGTAAAGCGCATGACTAATATGAAACTATATCTGTGCTATACGTAAATATTTTAGTAACTTTGAGGACCGCATGTGAATTGATCATGAGAGTTTACATGCTGCAGGCATACATTACATACATAACGGCCTGTAAAAGTTCACCGCATGACATGTAACTCTCTCGTAAGCAGGATTTAGTGTGATCTTTACGCTTGGCAAGCGGATTGGCGATCGAGGTACTTTGCTGCTTCTGCTTAAATACTTCATATCTTAGAGCCTGCAAGCCATATTTCACTAATATTTTTATTTCGTATTGAGTAATAATTATATAGCTTTAGAAAAGGAGGGGGGATATTCTAAAATAATGTAAAACTTCTCATACAAGAAAATTCAAGAATTTTCCTTTAAGCATTTCTTACTTCTCCTTCCACCGATTCAAACCGTTTATTGGTAGAACTTAATTCAATTCAATTCAAATTTGCTAGAAACTGTGTACACAAACGATATGACAATTATAAAACAAAAAGATCAAACATATTTCGTCAATAACCGACGTGCAAATATAAAGTTCATTTAGACAAGGTAGTCTTCACTCCATGCCAAATAGTAGATGGGAAGTTTTATATTATTTTAGAATATCCCCCATATTGTAAAATAATGTAAAACTTCTCATACAAGAAAATTCAAAAATTTTCCTTTAAGCAAAATTTTCCTTTTAGCAAATTTGCAAGAAAGTGTGTACACAAACAAGATGACAATTATAAAACAAAAAGATCAAACATATTTCGTCAATAACCGACGTGCAAATATAAAGTCCATTTAGACAAGGTAGTCTTCACTCCATTCCAAATAGTAGATGGGAAGACCTCTATCCGGGTAGACAGAAAAAATATCTTCACGCAATTCCCAATACAGGGGTAGACAGAGGTCTAGTCTAGACAATTAAGTCCCTTTGACCCACCTTCCACCGAAGATATTTTCGGGACAACGTGACAGCTGGTGAGCCTGTCGCCGTCTTTATGTCCAAGCCAACGATATAATTCGTACATAAGTTTTTGAAAAACCCATTGATACGAGCCTGCCACATGGGGATCGAACTCGGGTTTCTTGACTCGAAATCCCAACTACACAACCACTCGGCTATCGTGACTTTTTTAACAGGCATGCTTCAGGTGGTGAGCCCGTCGCCGTCTTTATGTCCAAGCCAACGATGAAATTCGTACATAAGTTTTTGAAAACTCATTGGTACTGCCACTTGGGGATCGAACTCGGGTTTCTTGACTCGAAATCCCAACTACACAACCACTCGGCTATCGTGACTTCTGGTAGACAGAGGTCTAGACAAGATTAAGTCCTTTCGACGTACCTTCCACCCAAGAAATGTTTTGGGTAAACGTGATAGGTTGTAAGGCCGTCGCTGTCTTCATGCCCAAGCCAACGATATTAATCGTACACAAGTTTTTTGGAAAATCTCATTGGCAACCCATTCATAACTCATTAGTAAATACCCATTGGATCATACTCGGGTCTCTTGACTCGACTTGCGATCACCCAAACACTGGGCTATCGTGACTTTCTATCTGCAAGTGTATATGCAAATCGGCCATATGCATAATATTAAAACATGATTTGGCAAGCATGTGCAGGCTTGATGTTTGTTAGAATTTAATAGTCACTAAAACTCAGTTCGACAGTATAAAAGTAATTTTTAACTGTAAAACAAACTTCAGAGAATGGTTTTAATTGATTTGATTTTAATTGATTGAATAATCCGAGCGCATTAACGCTCTCCCGCAGCGCATTTAATTGACCTCATATCCACTTTTATCATAGTTAAGAAAATGCAACGGAACCTTGCTATCAAGATAATGAAATATATCTTATCAATGTTTTTGTTTCTTTACTTTTTATATTTATTTTGCTAACTCATCATTAGCAAAATATATATAAAAAGTAACGAAAATAGCAACATCAGCCTTCTTTCTAACAGATGGGAGCGACTTATGGCAATATGCAAAGCCTGCCTGTTAACTGGTCTAAGAAATTTTTTAAAAACTTTATAAATATGTTAAAGCCTTTCCCAATACTGGGTTTTTAGGGGTGATTAAATAGACTTTAAAGGTGATCGGAATTCGAGTTAAGAGACCCGAGTTTGATCCCCAAGTGGTAGTCTCGTACGGATAGGTGTTTCTAACTTTATACACGATTCACATCGTTGGCTTGGACATTAAGATGTCAATAGTCTTACCACCAGTTACGTTGTTTAAAAAATGTTTTCGATGAAAGATGGCTAGAAGGGACTTAATTGTCTGGATCTCTGTCTACCTCTAAACAAAAATATATTAAAATCGGTTAAGTGGTTTAGGCGTATAAACGTGAGAAACAAGTTAACCAAAATCTCTTTTCGTATTTTTATCATTAAATAAATAAATATTTTCACACAGTTCCCATTACAGGGGTAGACAGAGGTCTAGTCTAGACAATTAAGTCCCTCTGACCCATCTTTCGCCGAAGATATTTTCGGGACAACGTGACAGCTGGTGAGCCCGTCGCCGTCTTTATGTCCAAGCCAACGATATAATTCGTACATAAGTTTTTGAAAAACCCATTGATACGAGCCTGCCACATGGGGATCGAACTCGGGTTTCTTGACTCGAAATCCCAACTACACAACCACTCGGCTATCGTGACTTTTTTAACAGGCATGCTTCAGGTGGTGAGCCCGTCGCCGTCTTTATGTCCAAGCCAACGATGAAATTCGTACACAAGTTTTTGAAAAACTCATTGGTACTGCCACTAGGGGATCGAACTCGGGTCTCTCGACTCGAAATTCCGACCACCCAACAACTCGGCTATCGTGACTTCTGGTAGACAGAGGTCTAGACAAGATTAAGTCCTTTCGACGTACCTTCCACCCAAGAAATGTTTTGGGTAAACGTGATAGGTTGTAAGGCCGTCGCTGTCTTCATGCCCAAGCCAACGATATTAATCGTACACAAGTTTTTTGGAAAATCTCATTGGCAACCCATTCATAACTCATTAGTAAATACCCATTGGATCATACTCGGGTCTCTTGACTCGACTTGCGATCACCCAAACACTGGGCTATCGTGACTTTCTATCTGCAAGTGTATATGCAAATCGGCCATATGCATAATATTAAAACATGATTTGGCAAGCATGTGCAGGCTTGATGTTTGTTAGAATTTAATAGTCACTAAAACTCAGTTCGACAGTATAAAAGTAATTTTTTAACTGTAAAAACAAACTTCAGAGAATGGTTTTTAATTGATCGTTATCTAGTGTAATAATCCGAGCGCATTAACGCTCTCCCGCAGCGCATTTAATTGACCTCATATCCACTTTTATCATAGTTAAGAAAATGCAACGGAACCTTGCTATCAAGATAATGAAATATATCTTATCAAATGTTTTTTGTTTCTTTACTTTTTATATTTATTTTGCTAACTCATCATTAGCAAAATATATATAAAAAGTAACGAAAATAGCAACATCAGCCTTCTTTCTAACAGATGGGAGCGACTTATGGCAATATGCAAAGCCTGCCTGTTAACTGGTCTAAGAAATTTTTTAAAAACTTTATAAATATGTTAAAGCCTTTCCCAATACTGGGTTTTTAGGGGTGATTAAATAGACTTTAAAGGTGATCGGAATTCGAGTTAAGAGACCCGAGTTTGATCCCCAAGTGGTAGTCTCGTACGGATAGGTGTTTCTAACTTTATACACGATTCACATCGTTGGCTTGGACATTAAGATGTCAATAGTCTTACCACCAGTTACGTTGTTTAAAAAATGTTTTCGATGAAAGATGGCTAGAAGGGACTTAATTGTCTGGATCTCTGTCTACCTCTAAACAAAAATATATTAAAATCGGTTAAGTGGTTTAGGCGTATAAACATGAGAAACAAGTTAACCAAAATCTCTTTTCGTATTTTTATCATTAAATAAATAAATATTTTACGCAGTTCCCATTACAGGGGTAGACAGAGGTCTAGTCTAGACAATTAAGTCCCTCTGACCCATCTTTCGCCGAAGATATTTTCGGGACAACGTGACAGCTGGTGAGCCCGTCGCCGTCTTTATGTCCAAGCCAACGATATAATTCGTACATAAGTTTTGAAAAACACATTGGTACGAGCCTGCCACCTGGGGATCGAACTTGCTTTGACTGAAATCCCAACTACACAACCACTCGGCTATCGTGACTTTTTTTAACAGGCGTGCTTTAGCTATTTGCATTTGGATGGGATGCTGTCACTATCTATGTGTGTATAAGTCATGTTGAATTATTATATTGTTAAAAGTTAACGACTGCGGTAAGCTGTTTCGTATATAACGTGACATTCGCTGTCAGGTGACATTAGCGGCGGTGTGGCGCGGCGCGGCGGTGCGCTCATTATCTCCCGCCTAATGTCGTTGTTCTAGCTGCATGTGACACTCGCAATTAACCTCTTAGAGCGGTGCGAGCACTCGTACGTTGATACGCCGCGAGGGGAGAACTAATGTGCTGATATATTTATAAATTAACTAACTTTTGGCCATGCTTTAAAGTACATTTTTTGGTTTATCACAAGAAAAAATTGTCTATAATGGTACTTAGGAACTGATCTACCTCTAAACAAAAATATATTAAAATCGGTTAAGTGGTTTAGGCGTATAAACGTAAGAAACAAGTTAACCAAAATCTCTTTTCGTATTTTTATAATTAAATAAATAAATATTTTCACACAGTTCCCATTACAGGGGTAGACAGAGGTCTAGTCTAGACAATTAAGTCCCTCTGACCCATCTTTCGCCGAAGATATTTTCGGGACAACGTGACAGCTGGTGAGCCCGTCGCCGTCTTTATGTCCAAGCCAACGATATAATTCGTACATAAGTTTTTGAAAAACACATTGGTACGAGCCTGCCACCTGGGGATCGAACTCGGGTTTCTTGACTCGAAATCCCGACTACACAACCACTCGGCTATCGTGACTTTTTTTAACAGGCGTGCTTTAGCTATTTGCATTTGGATGGGATGCTGTCACTATCTATGTGTGTATAAGTCATGTTGAATTATTATATTGTTAAAAGTTAACGACTGCGGTAAGCTGTTTCGTATATAACGTGACATTCGCTGTCAGGTGACATTAGCGGCGGTGTGGCGCGGCGCGGCGGTGCGCTCATTATCTCCCGCCTAATGTCGTTGTTCCAGCTGCATGTGACTCTCGCAATTAACCTCTTAGAGCGGTGCGAGCACTCGTATGTTGATACGCTACGAGGGAGAACTTATGTGCTGATATATTTATAAATTAACTAACTTTTGGCCGTGCTTTAAAGTACATTTTTTGGTTTATCACAAGAAAAAATTGTCTATAATGGTACTTAGGAACTGATCTTCCTCTAAACAAAAATATATTAAAATCGGTTAAGTGGTTTAGGCGTATAAACGTAAGAAACAAGTTAACCAAAATCTCTTTTCGTATTTTTATAATTAAATAAATAAATATTTTCACACAGTTCCCATTACAGGGGTAGACAGAGGTCTAGTCTAGACAATTAAGTCCCTCTGACCCATCTTTCGCCGAAGATATATTAGGGATAACGTGACAGGGGGTGAGCTCGTCGCCGTATTTATGTCTAAGCCCACGATATTATTCATACCTAAGTTTTTATAAAAACCATTGGTACGAGCTTGCCACCGGGGGACCGAACTAGAGTCTCTTGACTCGAAATTTCGACCACCCAACCACTCAGAAATCGTGGCTCTTCGTATTTTTAATATTAGAAAGGATCTTACAACAACGTAGTTTTTGTTTTATAGAAAAAAAAATTAAATATCTTCACGCAATTCCCAATGCTGGGGTAGACAGAGGTCAAGTCTAGACAATTAAGTTCCTTTGACCCACCTTCCACCGAAGATATTTTCGGGACAACGTGACAGGTTTTGAGCCCGTCGCCACCTTTATGTCCAAGCCAACGATGAATTTCGTACATAAGTTTTTGAAAAACTCATTGGTACTGCCACCTGGGGATCGAACTCGGGTCTCTCGACTCAAAATTCCAACTACCCAACAACTCGGCTATCGTGAAGTCGTCGACTTGTTTTATAGAATACCAAAATACACGGAATTACCAACTTACTTATATAACAGCTTAAAAATTGCTCTCTAGAGTCTTCTACCATCCACTAAGAGTCTTGTAGCATCTTCTCGTAAGGAGGATGGTAAAAGCTGTCTGGTAATACTATGTACCATAGACGTAGCTATTCGCTTGACGTCTATTAATATTAGTCAAAGCTTAGTCACCTCTAAAGAGAGTTACGGAAAGAAAGGTTAATTATATATATATTTTTTTTCATTTATTAACATGGACCACAAACAGGTTAACAATACATTTTTAAATTACAATAGAGACACAGATAAAAAGATAATTTCATTGTGAACCCAACACTGATGGTCACAGCTTTGATTAAAAACAACATTTGATTAAAAGGAGCAAATAAAGGCATGTGTAAACTTAACTAAATATGTACATTTGAAAGTGATATTAGCGTGAAATATATATAGCAATTATTTATGTGTGTATGTGTGCATGTGCATGCGTGTAAACATTTTATGTATGTGCATGTGTATGCTTGCATCCAGTAAGTGAGAAATGTTTATTATATTAAATTATTAAGGTAGTGTATTATCTCACCCTATAAATACAGGGGCCATAGGTAAAATGTCAATTTCATTGAAGAATTTGTTATGAGTGGACAACATACGATTGATGGGACACCTAACTCCAGCATTAGTTCTACATAGTGCGGTAGTAAATAAGTCATGATTACGCGAGGATCGCATGTGTGGCCTTGATGGAATTTTGTAATCTAATTCATTGGTAAGTTCAATACAATTAAATTTGTTATGGCACATATTGTATAAAATCATTGCATCTAATTGAATACGTCTAGATTTTAAGTCTAACAATTTATATTCGTATAATAAGTTTTTATAAGACAGACGTTTTTATTGCATTTATAGTTAATATACCTAAGAAATTTCTTTTGTACTCTTTCGATATTGTTTATATAGGTATAGTAAATAGGACTCCAAATAGACACTGCATATTCTAGTTGGGGTCTTACTAGCGATTTCAATACATACAAATATGTAGTAGGATCATTGAAAAATTCTCCGGAGCGAATAACAAAGCCATACATTTTATAAGCCTTATTAACAATATTTTCTATATGTATATCAAAATGTAATTTAGAATCTAGAGTAATTCCAAGATCCTTAACTATATTGTTTGTTTCAAGAATGGCATCGCAAAGATTATTTTGATATGTAACATAATTCTTTTTTTTGGTAAAAGTTATGCTCTTACATTTATTGAGACTAAGTTCTAGCTTATTTTCATAGCAGTATGCAAAAAAATTATCAAGATCCTCCTGAAATCTTTTGTAGTCATCTGAATTATTAATAACCGAATAAATCTTTAGGTCGTCTGCATACAGTAAGAAATTACAAAACTCTTAACAGTTGTTGACATCATTTATAAATAACGAAAATAACAAGGGACCTATAATGGAACCTTGCGGTACTCCAGAAGTGACGGGTTTATAATTAGATTCATAGCCCTTCAATACAACTTTTTGCGTTCTATTAGTTATATATGATTTAAACCAACGCCAAAGATTACCTCTTATGCCATTGAAAGCTAATTTTTCAAGTAGTATTTTATGATCCACTCTGTCAAATGCTTTACGAAAGTCCGTGTAAACGCTATCAACTCGTTTACCAGCGTCAAAAGCTTTAAATATGTAAGTTACATAAATTATCATGTTAGTTACAGTAGGTCTTTGTTTTACGAAACCGTACTGCTGAGGTATGATAACATTGTGCAAACTGGGATATATAGCATTGTGTACCAGACGTTCGTAAACCTTTGACAGAGTGGGTAAAATAGATATAGGTCGATAATTAATAACATCTTTTTTATGGCCTCCCTTATGTACAGGTACAATTTTAGCTGTTTTCCAGATATCAGGAAATACGCCAGTACGTAGACATTTATTAAATATTGTAGTAATTGGCTCACTTATTGATACAGCTGTGGCCTTAAGGAAATAAGCATGAATATTATCAGCTCCTACCCTTTCATAACATTTAGAGTATTTAAACCTTTCTATACGTCACTTTTACTTATTACAATATCTGAAGTTACATTAACACTATCAGGAGTTTTCAAATCTAGATTCTTAATATCTTTGATATCAAAACCATCTGTAACTGATGATGGTTCAAATACTGAGTGAAAGTACTCAGAGAAGAGAGAACACATTTCATGCGGATTATTTGTGGTTTTATCCTTATATGAAATTAGATTAGGAAAATCCGCGCAATTCTTTCTATTTTTATGTAAGTCCAGAAATATTTTATATTAATTTTTATACTACCTTCTACCCTTCTTAAGTAGTTTAAATAACAACGTCTACTCGCAAGTTTAAACTTCTTTCTATATATCGAGAAAATATTATAATAAGTCTCACTGTTATATTTTTTCGCGTTAATCCAGGCACGATTTTTCTTTTTATATAAATGGATAAGTTCGCGGGTAAACCAGGATGGGTAAGAGGAATAATTGACTATCTTAGTAGGTATATGTCTCTTTATTATTCTGTATAGTACTTCGTAAAAGCAAGAAACCATCTCTTCCGCATTTTTGTTTAGGAATAAAGCGGCCCAATCCGTGTTGGATAATTCATCGTTTATGATGTTATAATCTGCATGTTGGTAACAATATTTTATATGTGGCGTACTGTCCAGGCATTTGAAGTTGTTTTGAAATGGGATGTATATTAAAAATGGTGGGTGAAAATCATCACAGGGTATCAAGGACGATGGTGTGGGCTCTAACCTACAGTCCATAATATTTGTAAGACATAAGTCTAAAATTCTGTTATTTTTATTTAGTATTGAGTTTATCTGACTGCAGTTATAAAAAGCCATAAAATTAGCAAGACGAGAATGAATTGGGTCATTAGATATGATAGGCTGTGTATATGTGTTATTCCACTGAATTCGAGGAAGATTAAAATCGTCCACTAAGACAAAGGTTGCATTAGGGTCATGTAAATAGTTTTGTAATATGTTTATAAATGCATTATATACATAAAAACCTTGATTAGGTGGAATATAGACGGCACATATTACTAGAGTGTTATTACTTATTTGCAGATTTAACATAAGGTAGTCTATTATTGGGGGTACAGGATCGCTACTACCAGATAGATTAGAAGTATGTGATTCGGATACCGGTATCGCACACAGGGAGCGTAATACTGCCACTAACACACCACCACCGTCCATCCTGCCAGTCGCTTTTCGATCTCTATCCATTCTAAACACCTGATATCTAGTGTCAATAAATTCGTTATTAGTGATATCGAAGTGCAGCCACGTTTCAGTTAAAATAATTACGTCTTACGTATTGGACAAGATGTTTATATTAAATAAAAATATTTTATAAAATAAAAAATATATTATATTAAATAAAAATTCCTATTCCGATACCACAGGACTAAGTATATATTTTTTTGCGAAATCTCTTAATTCAAATGCGCCGCGAATGCACCACTCGCGCGTCTCGAGCGATCTGAGCTGCATGTGTGCGGCGCGCGCACTGCGCGAGCCTTGAGCGAGTTACGGTAGAGGCACGCCAAACAATTGCAGTAACTGCACGAGTGCAACGTGCGAGCAGCTAGAGCGCATTCGCCAGATTTAGATGAACCCTTAAATATAGTCAAAAATATAAATTAAATGAATAACTATTGAATAAAGACACCTATGTTTTCGTATTATTTCTTCCGTAATTATGTTCCTTACTTTACAGCGGTGTGTCAGGCAAAAGGCTAACTTTCGCTAACTACATAAAGTATAAGTTCCTCTGTTCATTATGAATTCATAATGTTGGGATTAAATTAAAATTCAAGGAGTTTTTTGCGCTGTGAATATTTATTCATTGGTGAATATTTATTGGTGAATAACAAAACTTCTGGGTATAATTGTTTATTTTAGAAAGTATTTGTATTTTAAAACGGTAATTTTCGGATATTTTTAAGATTTTTGAATATGTTTCAGATTTAGTTTTCTCAGTTTTATTCTAATCGAGATACTTGGCGATCTCTCTGGCTACGCCGTCAGGGATTGTGCGTGAATAAATATGTATTTGAATAAAATCGTTTTATTATATTAATATAAAATAGTCATATCTTGCTCACGGTGTCCGTGAGCAAGATATGTTGCCCTAAAAATGACTTCGGCGGGTCGAAAAGACAAAATTGTCTAGAACCATGTATGTATATTTTTTTAAATAATATTAGTCATGAACATAATGTGATTAGTATTATTTTGAAACTATGTTATACATTAATAAAGATTCGTATACACATAAATATTTACAGGCTTTATCCATTCCTCCTTTCATGTACACTCCGTTCTGCTTTGGAATACACTTCCTCTCGAAATCAGGATATCCAAGAGTCGTTATGCTTTTAAGACGAAGGTGAAAGATCACGTCCTAAAACAGTGGCAGAATCATCGTGATATCAGTTTATTTATGTCATTCATTGTATTATTTAAGTATTTAATCTTATGTGTATGTATAATAAATATTTATTTTTATGTGTATGTATGTATGTATAAATGTAGGTATATATATTTTATCCACATGTATTACTCTATCATATTTATCTCCTTCACCTACTTCATCTCATCTCTGCATCACCCAAAGGTAGACTGGCTGAAAATGCCTCAGGCATTAAGTCCGCCTAAACATTATAGGTACTACATTAAATGTATGAAGCTTAATAAATAAATAAATACGTCTATAACTTGCTTATAAGCTATCATAACAATCATATTCACCATTAAAATGTTTGCTTCTAGCGGGAATTGAACCCGCAACGAGGATCCGTCTAAGTCTTAATTTGCATTACTTTTAAAACAATTTTACTAAGAATATTTTCAATTTTATCTGATTTAATATGACAGTTTAATATACTGTCAAGAGCAGGCGATACTGAGTAATTTGAATTAACAAGTTTGCTTCTCAGAATATTTCAAATTAATTTAATAATAATTTCAAGACGCTTAGTTATTAAAACTAAATGACTTTGTGTACTGTTAGTTCAAAGACTATATTATGTGTTAAGAATTTTACAATTTAACTATCTACGCATCTTCTTTGGGTAGATAGAAAAAACTGATCGCCAAGTGTCACGATCCTTATATAAGAACCTTTCACAGACGTCTATGTTATCACTTCTGATTTTAATCACGCCTTATTTCATAATTATATTTTTATACAATTCTAAGACCGCAAATGATATTGAAACCTAAAGACGAAGAAGTTAAAGAACGTATTCCTGCACGGTTTCAGTGTGCAATTACGCTCAATATTATGCAGGTCGTTGCCTTTAGGAGTTTGTTAAGTCGCTATAAAAGCGCCTCCGTTAATGTATTAACACCTTTGTGAAACTCTTTCCTTCCACGATTTTATCGTATAATAAAATATTTTTGTTATACGATATTTTAAGTGCAGTTACGATAGCCGAGTGGTTTAGCGATCGGAGTTGTAATCTAGGGAACCGAGTTCGACCTCCAGGTATGATTTATGTACGATTTATATCACTGTCTTGAACATAAAGACGGAGACAGGCTTACCTACAGTCACGTTGTCCCAAAAAATGTCTTCGGTGAAAGATAGGTCGAAAGGACTTAATTGTTTAGACCTCAGTCTACCTCTGTATTGGGAATGGCGTGAAGATATTTATTATTATTATTAAAGACTATATAGCTAATACTATGTTTGTTAAGGTCTTGAAATTGTAGTATATATGCATACATATGGGTTTTTAAAGTATCGCTAGCTTTGAGATAGCGTATCGCTAGTGAGTTTGAGTGTGAAAAGTTATTGTAACTTATTAAATTAAAGAAAAAAAAATTAAAGAGACATTTAAAATATCAACTGTGAAGAGCGGGATACGATCCGGGAACGGGGAACGATCTATCGTACCGATGGTTGCGCTCTTACATCCGAGTCCTCGTATCATATACGCATCAGATGAATTCTGTCTGTTACTGTTAAGCCTTTTTAGGCGTTAAGGTAAACTTTTTCTTCTCACCGCACCATCTAACCTATGGTAAACCGAGTTATGTCCATTCTACAATTCGTCAAATCAAGTTTGTTCTGATTATCGGGTTGCACAACACTTAAGTTTAATTTGTTATTGAAAAAATTACTTCGCAACACTCCGCATGCAAATACCTTTTTATATTTGCATGCGAAGTGTTGCGAAGTAAGTTTTTCAATAACAACTTTACAATGAAATTCCGCAAAGTAACGCCCGAGTCAATTAACTATCTTAAGTTTAATTGTGGTGCTTAATGTATCAGATAAAGTTTAAATTTAACCTCGATTAAAAATATCTTCACGAGATTCCCAATACAGGGGTAGACAGAAGTCAAGTCTAGACAATTAAGTCCCTTTGACGCATCTTCCACCGAAGATATTTTCGGGACAACGTGACAGGTGGTGAGCCCGTCGCCGCCTTTATGTCCAAGCCAACGATGAAATTCGTACATAAGTTTTTGAAAAACTCATTGGTACTGCCACCAGGGGATCGAACTCAGGTCTCTCAACTCGAAATTTCGACCACCCAACAACTCGGCTATCGTGACTTCTTAACCTCGATTAAGCACAACATAAAACGATTTCGATGCTTGCACTCAACAGACGAAACGATGTTTCCGGTAACCGGAGGCCCGGAGGTATTGCGGATGTTCATGGGCGGCGGTAATCACATACCATCACGTGAGCTACTAAAAATAAAACGTAACTATATAAAAAAAAAAAAACGTAAATAAATATGAATTTCAAAGAAGCAAAGAGGTATGTAAGGATCGTGAAAGTCAATTGTTACCCCTCAAGGTTTATGTGTGATAATAATTGTAATACAAATACATTAAAATTAAAATTTAAATGTAGCTTTAGAGATCTTGGTTGCTACTGCTGCCATGCTATTAATGTTTTTCATATGGCATTTTTATAGATTATACGATATTTAGTATTTACGTGAATGCAAGTAATAACAACGTACAATACAAATTATGTTTCAATTATTCAGACAAAAACTGAAGGAAATTGTAGCGTTTATGCAAGACATTAAGCTTTTCAGTTAGTAGTGAGTTCGGCTTAGGACTTTAATAAAGTTACAGAGAACTGGCGCATGAAAACGGAACTGAAATAGAAAAATAAATATGTATAAAAGTGTGTTAATTTGTTCATTTATTATGCATCACTCACAAAAACGTAAAATTATAAACAATGTTTATTTTGACAACTTGCTATATACACCAAGAAGTTGTCGGCTCTGAAGTGCCAGGTTCTATTTCCGGACGGGTCAATATTAAAAAAAAAACCTTTTCTGCAATTTGTCGAGTTTTAGTGGTTGTTTTTTTTTTTTTGGGAGGATACTTACTTTTGGATCAGACCAATATATGTGATGTTGTCAGCTGCAGTATCAATTGGCCGGCTCAACCGGGTCAGGAGAACGGCCTTGTAGTATACCGTGATGAAGAGGCATATTTCTTTTGCGTTATTTCCGATGAGTGAGGTCTAGACAATTTAGTTTTTATCACCGTATTATATAGTATCTGAGTTGTTTATTTATCTTTGCGGTTAAAAAGAGAGTTCGTAAGAGTAAAGAATTTCGTTTCATGTTCTTTAGAAATTTAATATTCTATCACTTTAAAACATGACCTTTTTCATAAAACTTTATAACACTTTAATACTTATATTTAAGTGACACTTTAATATTAAACAGTTTAATACTTTTTTATTGTAATGAAGTTACTTGAAAAGTTGACGATTTTACCCAGAAAACTGAAAACTTTTTTTGGATCAGAAAAATGCATGTGACGCTATCCCTGTTTATGTATGTATGTATGTATTTATTAATGATGACCTCCGTGGACGAGTGGCGTAAACACCGGTTTTCAAGGTGTTGCCAAATCCGGGTTCGATTCCCGGTCGGGTCAATCTAGAAAAATAATTATTTCTACATTTTCTCGGGTCTGGGTGTTTGTGGTGCCTTCGTTGTTTCCGATTCCCACACCTCAAGTGCATGCATCTTGCATTGGGTTCGAAACAATGTATGTAATGTTGTCCCTATCTATATATATGTATTTATTTATTAGTTATTTAGCAGTAAGATGAACTTTTACGGAACTATCTCTGTTCCAAACAATTTATAAGCTGTAACAAATCCACATCAATGTATCCCCACGAATCGATGCTGCGTGGGAAGCGACCTCAGCCGCCTGCAATTAACGCGTTCAATTACAGTTAATCCACAGCCTACATCCGCCGTACGAACTTTGTTTGTACACTCACGCGTCTTGTTTATTGAGACAATATCGGGGTACGTGATAACGAAGTAAGATCGTGACGTGTTTGTAAACAACCCTGTGTTTACAAACAATCTGTTTAAGAGAATCAGATATACACTCTTACGTGATTGCTTCTTCACGCCGTTGCGAACATTGGGGTGGACAGAGGTCGGTAAAATGAAGTCCTTTCGACCCACCTGCTACCGAAGAAATTTTTTTGGACAACGTTTACGTGATTGCTCCCATAAAATGGCGAGTCTAACTGATTTTCTTTTTTGAAGCTTTGATGCACAGATTTGTCTGCAATTTGAAAATCTTTTTATTTTATCTATACTTTTTTCAAAAGATCACACGCGCGTTATGTTTTTACTGCTTACTTTCTTTATTTATTTATTTACCAACAGAAAGTGCACTACACTCGAATTAAAACATCTTTTATATACATTTTAAGTATCTTACCGTTTACAGGCGATCACTGCTTATGTTTTATAAATAATGAACTTGTACAAATTAAACTATAAAACGATAAAAAACATAAAAGTTGACGGTGGAAAAAACTCTACATAAATTCTCCAAATATAGTGAGCCTGCTATTTATACCTAATACACACAATTTTGTTTTCATTACAAATTTTGTTTTTATTATCTAATATTGTAAAAATTTTTTTAAAATAATTATTGTATTTTTTGAGAATGTTCTTATTTATTATTCTTTATTGTTTGTTGTTCTTTCTCTATATCTTTAGCACACATTGTGGTACGTGGTTCGTTTAGTTTAGTTAAACTTACTAGAAAGTGTTTTTTCCTTTGAGTTTTAGCTTACTTAAATCTGTTGAGATCGAAGAGTTTAGGAGGTTAGGAACTTTATATTAACAAACATACTGGCCTGTATAAGTTCACTGCAAGATATGGACCTTCCGTAAAGAGAATACCCAGTTGTTGATTTAATTATGCATTCATATCATCAATTAATTAATTCATTCTTTTATTCACTTTAGCCGAGTTGTTGGTGATCGGGATTCGAGCCCCCAGTTCGATCAGGGGTTTTTTTAAAACCTGTGTCCGATTTACATCGTTGGCTTGGACATAAAGACAGGCATACCACCTGTCGCGTTGTCCCAAAAAATTTTTCGGTGAAAGGACTTTATTGTTTAGACCACTGTCTACGCCAATTTTAGGAATGGCGTAAAGATATTTTTCTTATAACATTACATATTAACACACAAACGTAACATAATGTATATGCAAAACAAATTTTCTATGAGCAATAGACGAGAGATGAGAATAGTTTAAGAGGATAGTTAATTAGGGTTTATGTATTACATTCCTCCTTTATTTCTATTTATGATGAGTACATGTATTATTGATCATTATAAATGTTTTCATTATAAATAACGTTTGGTGCAAAACAGGAAAAGCTCGAAAATGGCTCGATCGATTTGTTTTTGTTATGTTCGTCTCAATACAATGGTGGTTTATAAAAAAAGAAAAATAAGGAAGAAAACAGGCGAAAAAACGTAAAACTGGAAACGGGAAAATTTGTATAAAATGGAAATATGTCTTCTCAGTAATTTGTGCACATGAAGGAGGTACATAAAATTTTATTTTAAGCGGAAGCAAACGAGGTCTTCTAATTTAATAATAAATTATATTAATAATTAGCGTTTAAAATTATCAACAATAACAACCTTCGTAAATGCTACCACATAAAAAAAACCACTATAAAGTTCTATAGTTTTTGAATACGCATACTCTTTGAATGCACGTATTGTCATAGAATGCATATTCTTCCTCACAAAGGACTCTGCAGTATAGCCGGTACGTCGCCGGTTTGCCACACATTAAAAAACAAAGTAAAAGTATACGTGTATTGTGTTTATTCATCGTTCCAAAAAACGTTGGATTGATTTTTGTAAATTTTTCATTATGAAGCACGTACTGGGTATGTCTTTTTATTCGAAGTATTTGTTTCAACCTAAACATACAGGCATATTAGTTGCATGTAATTTATCTGCGGTTGCATTACTTAACATATGATCATAATTAAACTAAGACATTTAAATATTATACAAAGAAAAAAAAATATCTTCACCCCTTTCCCAATATAGGGGTAGACAGAGGTCTAGACACTTAAGTTGTTTTGACTCTCCTTTTACCAAAGACACTTTTGGGACAACGTGATAAGTGATTAATTTGTCGTTGTTTTTATATCAAAGCCAACAATACAAATCGTTTTCGGACAACGTGACAGGTGGTGAGCCCGACCCCGTCTTTATGTCCGAGACAACGATATAATTCGTATATAAGTATTTCAAAAACCCTTTGGTACAAGCCTACCATGGGGATCGAACTCGGGTTACTTGACTTGAATTCCGACCACCCAACCACTCGGCTATCATGACTAAAATATTATATCAGTTTTAATTTGATATTAAAATAAAAAAAAAAAATAAAATAAAAAATCTTCAGGAGATTCTCAATACTTGGGTAGAGGTCTAGACAATTTAGTCCTTTGGACCTAACTTCACCCGAAGACAATTTAAGGACAACGTGATAAGTGACCAGCTTGTGGTCGTATTTATATCCAAGCCAACAATAAAACTTATGTTCGATTCATATCGTACGTAAGTTATCGTACGTAAGCGATCCTGCTACATAGGGCTCGAACTCCGGTCTCTTGACTCGAATTCCGATCACCAAAACACTCGGCTATCGTGACTTCATTTTAATAACTTTTGATTTTAATAGTACAATTTATTTATTATATTATTGCATGCAAATCATGCTTGACTTTTTGTTATTAAATTGAAGAGATTAGTTACAAGACAGTCGCGGGTCTGAATCCAGCACGTATAAGATGATTTTTTTAAATATTTATTGTGCAATAATTTTCTTCGTTAGTTACGGAGATCTGGAGAGAGTACGTAGGCTAGTTTTTACTATTAAGTTTTTACTTATCCAAATTCCTTAATGAATTTCGATATAATACACGAACGAAGTCGCCGGCTGTACGTAGTTTAAAATAATTTTAATCCCATCGCCTAACCCCCGCGCCTTCTGCACATTCGTATTGTTTATGTTCGCTGAACGCGTTCAATTACAATTAATCCCCAGTTATAATCCTTATACGCGACGTTTGCACGCCGATAAGCGATGTAACGTTACTGCTATAGTTTGTATCGGATCAGTTATGGAATTAATATATTAATCGATTCAAAACATGCACTGCTATTTTGTAAGGTACGCGTCGATTAACGAGAACTGTAAACGATTTTGTGACTATTTTCAGTATAAACAAACATTTTAATAGATTTTAAATGGACGTCGATTGGCTCTGCCTGTCACGTTGTCCCACAAAAGCTTCGGTGAAGGGTAGGTCGAATAAATTTAAAAATGTTTAGACATGTCTACCCAAGTTCTGGGAAAATGCGTGTTGATTACATATTTAAATTAGGTTTAATTAAGTTATGTTATACATAGTTAAAATAAAATACCTGTAAAAAATTGCACGCGGCTCTATGTATATTAATAAAAATGTTTACCCCTAGCGGGACTCGAACTTCCGACCCTTACCTTCGAAAACAGGGCAAGTAGGCTATCGGGTTTTTATTGTCGTAAAAAAAGCATTGGTATGAGCTTCATATTCATGGGACTCCTGATTCGAATTCTGATCACCCATCCACTCGGCTGTCGTGACCCTTCTTTATATAAATCTAGATAAATATTATTATTATAATTTAATTATAACAAGTTTAAGTCTAGGTTTAGGTTCAAAGAATTCTACTTCTGATAAGAACATAGTTCACTTATACATTATTACATAAAGAGCTATTGTGTGATGAATATAAATGTACTTGAGAATATAAGTCATGGAAGTTTATATGCATTTATAAACACTTACCTATATAAATATATATTGGTACAAGTACAGTGTGCTGTTAAGTTGGACACTAAGATGGCGATGGGCTCACCACCTGTCACGTTGACCCAAATAAGTTACTTTCAAAAGTGGGTAGAAAGGACTTCACTGGAAAACTCTGCGTACCTCAGAATGGGAAATTGCGTGAACATTTTTGTATATTTTAATGTAGTCCATGTCCCTCTTCTAATCCACGATACAATAAATTAAATTTGATTATAATTCAAATCCCTAAATTTATAAGCCACAAGAACCGTAAATTTTTCCGGGATAAAAGGTGTCCATTGTCTTAATCCTCGATAAACTACAATTAACTCAACAAATAGCAATTTCTAGCGGCAAATTCTTTGGCCTTTATGTCGATGAATTCCATGGCCTTTATGATTTAATTGAAAATATGTGTGCAAAATTAAATTCTTTTTCTCTTCCACTATTCATGCCCAGCAGAGCAATTAATCGGAATTCAGCTATGAATGCATATAATTATTACGTAACTGCAACCTTACAATGTGGTATTATTTTATAACCAAATTCCACTGTTAAAGACACAGTATTTGTAGTCAAAAAATGTATAAAGGCTATTATGAATAAAATTAGCATTCGTATTCATTACATTTTGTATTCTTTTTTTTTGTTTGCTCATGTCTGGATTCGAATCCGCAACACTCAGCTTCAAGGGTCACTACCAACTAATATCCTAAGTTGTCGGTCCGTAAAAAAATACTAAGCAGCCAGCCTCACCTTGTAACAATGTATATATCATATAGGAAATAACAATAACACTTAAAATAACGATGTAATACCAAGCCGAGATTGTTTCCTCGGGGCCGCGATACGCGAGTAATAATAACTATGTACGACCGGCAATGTATGCTTGAGTAATGTTCTGTCTCTATTAAGAGATAATCGATTTAATAATAGTACGTGTTATATATATCCTGTGCGGAATACAATGGTTAACACAGACACATATAAAAGGTCGTGTTAAAGTTCACTGCAGAACATAGGCCTCTCCTGTTTGGAGCGATTTGCAACAATCGCCATGCTTGGTGAGCGGATTATCGGTCACTACCAGACTCCTCGTAGACGTTTCTGTCGCAAATTAATTCAAAAGCTTTACTTTGGTCTGATACTTTTCAATTATTTCTATGGTATAAATATGTTATTAAATAAAAACATCGCACCATTCGGCATGCAAAAAATAAAAATGTGCACCACTCTCCCTCCACAGGTGCATGCATTAATTCTACTGGATGCACCACCACCAATACACTCAAACTAGGTAACATATACCATCATAGAAAACCACCAATTATTATTATTATCAAGCGTGTAGACTCTATTATGAGCAACAGTAGAGTCGAAACTCTGCGTTCAAGACTGCTGACTTATTTATTGCATGCGGAATGGTGCGATGTAACTATTTAATAACAACTTTATCATAATGAAATTCCGCAATGTAACTCCTATAATAAATAAATGAATATCTTCACGCCATTCCCAATACAGGGGTAGACAGAGGTCTAGTCTAGACAATTAATTCCCTTTGACCCACCTTCCACCAAAGATATTTTCGGGACAACGTGGTAGGTGGTGAGCCCGTCGCCGTCTTTATGTTCAAAAAATATCTTCACGCAATTCCCAATACAGGGGTAGACAGAGGTCTAGTCTAGACATTTAAGTCCCTTCGACCCAACTTCCACCGAAGATATTTTCGGGACAATGTGACAAGTGGTGAGCCCGTCGTAGTCTTCATTTTCAAGCCAACGATATAATTCGTACATAAGTTTTTGAAAAATCCATTGGTTCGAACCTGCCACCTGGGGATCCAACTCGGGCCTCTTGACCTTAAATTCCGACCACCCAACCGAGGTAACCCAATCGAGAATTAGGTACCAAACATAAAAAAGAAATATATCCAAATTGTAAACCTCCTCCTTTTTGTGTTGTCGGATAAAAGTAACATTTAATAAAATATACATTTTATGTTATACTCAATGGAAACATCTATTACCATCATCTATTTAAACTTTGGTCCTCCAACAACTTCCCAAATTATGCTTAATTCCGAAGCAAGAATGTCTAGATTCGTATCTGAAGTTTTAATAGAAACTCTCATGGATTACAATTTGAATTCATATTATTTATATTGTTAAGTCTTAGGGTAATTCAGATAAGAAGATTTTGGAGTCTGTTTAATCTGAAATTGTGTTGTTCGGTATTATCAGGTATACTTACTATAATACTATAAAATAAATGGAGTAGAAGTGAAAAGATATATATAAATACATAATTAACATGTAATTCCACTACAGGACAAAGCCTCTCCCGTATAGATATATCATAACTGCCAAGCTTGGCATAAAATTTTAAGAGTACAGTACCAGATATTTCTCACTTTAGACGCTGCTGCCTTCTTAATTTTGGTCTGGTATTTTTGAGATGGTTATCCCGCGATCTGTCGGTAGTCATTGCTTTGGAATTTCCAGCATTTTCCTAAATCGCCTTGACACGTTCCACTCGTGGTACAGTGCTTACGTTGAAATCACACGCCTAGAAATATATCTTCACGCAATTCCCAATACAAGGGTAGATAGAAGTCTAGTCTAGACAATTAAGTCCCTTTGACCCACCTTCCACCGAAGATATTTCCGGGAAGAATATTAGAAGGAGTATATATATCCAGGACTGTCTAGTGGTTGGATCATATGCATTCAAACTCCAAGAGAAAGACTTATTGTGGGATTTCGCAAAAGTTACGATTTATATTATTGTCTTGGACACTAAGACAGGCGACAGGCTCACTGTTCTATGTACCAAATAAGCTCCGGTAAAATGTGGGTTGAAAGAGCTATATTGTCTAGTACTTACTAAGACCACCCCATCATTGGGAATTCCGTGAAGATCGGGCTCTAAGTAAGGTTTGCTACAGCTTGATGACGTCCATTGCAGCCGCAACCGGCCTCTTCCGAAAAGAGGATTTTCCTCAAACGCTACGTTTCGAAACATGATTTCAGGGAATAATACGCTGCGTCTGGTCTGGTAACGTGCAAAACTTAGGTGTTACTTTGGGGAAATTGATTATAATAGAGACACGTATAAATATATAAGTTACGATAGCCGAGTGGTTGGGTGGTCGGAATTTTGAGCCGAGAGACCCGAGTTCGATCCCCAGGTGGCAGGTTTGTACCAATGGGTTTTTCAAAAACTTATGAATGAGTTATGTCGTTGGCTTGGACATAAAGACGGCGACGGGTTCACTACCGGTCACGTTGTCCCGAAAATATCTTCGGTGGAAGGTGGGTCGAAGGGACTTCATTGTCTAGACTAGACTTCTGTCTACCCCTGTGTTGGGAATTGCGTGAAGATGTTTATTTATTATTTACACGTATAAATAAATATATAGATAGGGACAACATCACATACATTGCCCCGATCCAAATGTAAGAAGCTAAAGTACTTGTGGTATGGAAATCGGAAACAACGAAGACATCACAAAAACCCAGACGCGTTGTTGGTCGTGTTATATGTTATCTGGTTCCCAGAGTAGTGGTGGTAGTGGTGGTGCATCTAGTAGAATTAGTGTAGGCATCTGTGGGTGGTCGATTTCCTATGTTTATATTACAATGCTCTTTTACAAGTTATGTACTCGTGTGTATGTAATTTCAAAACACATACATACATTTTTATTTAATTCGGTTTATTCATTTATCCGTGGCACGTAGTTAATTAATTTCAATAATTTGGTATGCACGTAATGCCTACCTGCAAAGTAATATTAGTCACGTATAAATACGTCACGATAGCCGAGTGGTAAGGTGGTAAGCCGAGGATATTTTCGGGATAACGATAAAATTCGTAAATAAGTTTTTGAAAACCAATTGGTACGAGCCTGCCACCTGGGTATCGAACTCGGGTCTCATGACTCGAAAGTCCGACCACCCAACCACTCGGCTATCGTGACTTTAACCAAATAATAACTTATTTTTACTTCATAAAACATACAAACATAGATAGAGAATAGAAGTAATTAAAGCACTTGTTGTATGGAATCGGAAACAACGTAGGAACCAAGAACACCAGGAAATGTAGAAAAAATGATTTCCACTATGGGCAGTCCGGAAATCGAACCCCTAGGACGCCTTAAAAACTGGTGTTATACACTCGACCGCGGAGGTCGTCAAATTTTGTTAACATAAAAAACAATGTTCGATTTGGTTTGTGTACAACAGAAAATAATCGCAAGTTAGAGGAATAAAGAGGAGATTACAAATAACAAAAATAAGTAGGGAAAATGTTTAATACTAGAAAATCACTTTCTGGAAATTATCTCTGTTACATTTTTCCTTATATCAGGTTCATCCGACTTAAAAGCAACAAGAAATGGGAACAGTTTCTCGAAAATCCTCTTAAATAATAAACTAAGCTCGTATTATGTTTATTCTTATAATTTAAAGCTAAAAAGCAATTTGTTTTATATGAAAAAAGTAATATAAATAAGGAGGTTAATCACCTGTTATGTTGTTAGAAATAAGCTTCGGTGAAAAGTGGGTCGAAATAACTTCCTTGTCTAGATCTCTGCCTTCCCCAGTATGATAATTTGCATGACGATAAAATTGGTGAAAGTTGGAGTGTATCTCTACTAACATTTCATATTCTACTGTCATTTCTTGGCCGTGGTGGTATTGGCTTAATAAGATGCCATTTAATCCAACCAAGCCTTAACAATAAATCAGACAAAAATAACCAGTATGGTGATAGCTACCAGCGTCTAATGTGCAAGTCCGGGTGTGGTTTGGTCCGGTGACAGGAGTGGCTGATTTGGACTATTGCTGGCCGTTACGGCATGTTATATATAATTAATGGACTTAGAAGCATAACATTGTTATGAAGGGATTGTAATTAGGAATGTTCAACATCATTTTCGGGGCCAAGACCCTAGTAGGAAGTCACGTACCAAAGAAGTTTTTATAAAAGTAATTTACGAATGCTATGGCTTGAATAATAACAGCGACGGGCTTATCAAGTTTAAATGTTGATCGAATGGACTGAAAGAAAATTTTTACTCCTCCAGGCTAAGTTAGTGAAGATAAAAAAAGATTGGGTGTGAGAGACTTAGAGTTTTATAAAATAAGTCTACGCCATAGGCGACAAAGGTCTTTACTTTTACGAGTATATTTTGCACTGATCCAGCAGATAAAACTTTAGTGCCCCGCCTCGGGCGTAAACGGATGTACCTTGTGAGGATGTATGTGAAAACTTTGCTGTATCCGCTTTCACGAATGATATAGTCGCGGATCATATCGCTTTGGACACATGATTACGATCGGCAGTTGTTTATTGTGAATCAGACATTATAGGCACAATCGTAAATGTGTGTGTTCTTTATGGAAGTAGGGTGTAGAACGCTCTAACAGTCTACTTCATAGTAAGTTTATTGAAGCCATTTGAGGTCTGTAAAGAACTTCTGTCAAAATGGTGAAGACCCAATATCTTTGTTTGTAGCGAACCTGTCTTTGTAGCGAAGGGTTGCGGGTTCAATGCTCGCTAAGAGCAAATATTCCCGCGATGAATACGAATGTATATAGTTTATATGTAAATATGAATATTTATTTAATAAAATATTAATCAGTATAAAAAAATCTATGTTGAGCGACGCTTGAGTTATCCCAAATAAGCATCGCGAAAAATGCGTAAAGATCTAAAATAAAACGATTTTTGGATTTTATCACATGTAGTCTTTAGTTAGTAGTAGTAGTTAGCACGACAAACGGTCGATGTCCACTTGCGTACAGAATACCGAATGTTGTGTCTATCCGTGGTATTTAGCGATTGAGATAAATCAAACTTAAAACAAACTATAGTTCTAATATCAAAGTTTTCACTGTGATTTCCCTCTATTTTCCGCTTGGAATGAAACTGTCCGACTTGGATTAGGTTTAAGTTACACCGAGAATTAACAGTTACTTTATGTTATTTTACTGTTAACTTTGTTATGAATTGAACCTCGTAATCGGGAGAATAGGCATTCAACTAATGGTTGATTGTAGAGGCATAAATAAATAATAAATAAATATCTTCACGCAATTCCCAATAGGTAGAGGTCTAGTCTAGACATTTAAGTCCCTTCGACCCACCTTCCACCGAAGATATTTTCGGGACAACGTGACAGGTGGTGAGCCCGTCGCCGTCTTTATGTCCAAGCCAACGATATAATTCGTACATAAGTTTTAGAATAACCCATTGGTACGCCTTTGGGATCGAAGTCGGGTCTCTTGACTCGAATTATCTGGATCCCCTGCGTGTCCTCCTGTCAAGCATACACAGTACATTTAACATCTTCCTTTGAATTTTAGCTTCAATTACTATACATTAAATTATTGTTCTTTATTCCAGCTTATTAAGAGTCCACTGCTAAACATGCGCCTTCCCCAAAAAAGGGTGGCCTTTTATAAACTGGAATAAATTTTTAAAAATGGAGCAGATTAATATCCATTTGAAGGTAAGGCACCTTCAAATGGATATTAATCTGCTTAAAAAGTACAAAGAAAGGCTACGAAAATGATACAGAATTAGAGTGTGGCGAGATGTTGCGCAGACTTTGTTTGTCAATGTTAGAACAACGCTAATGTCAATGTTAGTAAACGTGGAGATCTTATAGTTATATACAACATTATAGTGTGATATGCAGTCACCGATTTGATTGAAAAAGAAACCCTAACAAACTACTAAGGGGACATAGTGCCTACACAGTAGGTGCGCATTCTATCAGTCGAAAGGACTTTATTGTTAAGACTTCTGCTTACGCCAGATAAAAAAAATATTAATTTAAATCTTTGTCTACATGTTCATGTCATGCGTACGCAACTGGTGAGCTCCAGCCTTACTCATCGTGAAAAAACAAGAAAAGAAGTTTCGCTGACCTACCGCCAAATCTCCAAAACTTCTTTAAGTGGCCCATTGAGGAACGAAAACGAGTATGTATTAGGATGAGATATTGGGCAACAGTTTGAATTGGATCTTGCGACTTTTGTTAATTTATTTATGTATTTATTTATGTACAACGTGACAGGTGTTGAGCCCGTCACCGTCTCATGTCCAAGCAAACGATATAAATCGTACAAATGTATTTGAAAAAACCTTTGGCATGAACATACCACTATACTCAGATATCTTGACTCGAATTCCGTTCGCCCAACCACTCGGCTAAAATTTAATATCTTTGGTGATATACTTTTTTTTTTAAATGTAACCGCCCACAAAAAGAACATGTTTTCTCATAACACATCTTCAGTGGAAGGTGGTCTGAAAGGACTTAGTTGTCTAACCCAGTATTGGGAATTTCGTGAAGATATAATGGATATGTTTGTAAGTTTCAGTGAATTCAAAATGTTTGTCGTGTGTTCCCAACCTTACTGTACAGCAAGTGAAACTTTTCATTTGTGGACTGAATTGCAGTTGTCGTCTGGATGCAAGTTTGCCTTTGAAAAGTTTTCTTCTTAGATTTGGAGATAGATAAGACAGGATTAAACTTTAAAATTATTTTCTGTACATTGAGTATATTTGTATATTCTTCTATAGGAACTGGATTGGCAAAAGCTTGATAAATTTTAATCACTAGACTAGAGTAAGTCACTCATTCTTGGAGCGGTGTGAACGCTCACACAACAGAAATTTCCTACCTACCTATTAACAGGTTCAAGAAATTTGCTACAGCAAATATTCGAAAGATTATTTTACTATAAATGAACAAACATTAATGATTGTAACCCCTGGGAATGAGTTAGTCGGTTTCATGTTATTTGTGTTTTTTTTTTGTTTAATATTGTATTAAGTTTGTTAAACAAAGACAAGATATCCCCTTTCTCGTTTCTTTTTTAACAAACTTAATATTGGGATATGATTTCACGTTAAAGTAAGTAGCTTATGAACTTGTGTTATGGAATCCGAATAGAACAAAGGTCCGAATAGCAAAAGGAACCACAAACAGACCTTAGGTATTTAACAGGTATTGTGTTGTAGTCATAATAGCTGCGTGGTTGGGTGGTCGGAATAGGAATCGATAGACTTAGGATAGAATAGGAATCGATAGAGTTCTTCAAGTGGTAGGCTCGTAGCAATGCGTTTTTTTTAAACTGAGGTACGATTTACATCGTTGGCTTTGACATAAAGATGGTGACAATCTCCGTAACTGTAATGTTGTCCGAAAAGTCTCGTCGGTGAAAGGTGCTACAATAGGCGTTAATTGTTTGGACCTCCTCTCTACCCCAGTATTGGGAATGGCGTGAAGATATTAATTTATTTACTTATTAAGGTATCATTCCGGGACAACGTTAAAAATATATAAATAAAGATTATAAACTATCTGTGTGCTAAATTTCATTTCTGTTTTCGAGTGTTTGAATAACAAATGTCTAAAGATACAAAATTCCAATTTATAACACAACAAAAAGAGTAATGGTATATTATGCAAAAATTCCTCAACAAAATGAATTAATTAGTTTGCATTCAAATGTTTCAGAAGGCTTCCAAAGAGAATAGAAGATTAGTCTAAAACTCTGAGCTTCAGCTGAGGATCAACATCTTTGATTGCTTCCTTATTTGATTGCAACATTAACCCTTATTTGATTGCACCAATCTCTCAATCTTGGTAGCTTGTTTTTCGTGGAATTACGTGGAAAAGTTGTAGGAATCAGTTAATTTGAGGTAATAATAAACAGACTATATTTGTGAAACGGGTATTTTCTTACTTTTATCAATACTTATGTGTATATGACATTACCTACAGAACCGTTGTCAATTATTGCTGACCGAATAGGAACCTCAAATTTGTTCAGCCAGCCTTGGAACACCATCCTCGGAGTTTCTCTGCATCATAGAATAAGAAACGAAGACATTTGCAGCAGAACCAGATCCATCAACATAGCCTTAAAGAATAACACGCTGAAGTGATAACGGGCTGGCCAAATGACTCGCAGAACTGATGAGATTGAGAACATTATGTTAATTTTTGCTGAGGGCATATGTTGCTTATGGACTTTCGATAGGTCATAGAGTGCCAAATACCTATTAGGGTGCAGACTGCGCTATGAATAATGTCGCAGGTTCGCGTCCGCCATTCGACTGTTGTCTTAAACCACTCCAGGCAGAAGAATTAGCTTAGTTGGAGTAGTTAATTGGAATACTAGTAATGTTATTTGGCATTGTTAGTACCTTTAGCAAGCAACTGTCACTGGCCTGAATGGTAGTGGTCTGGTATTTTTGAGAGGATTTTTCCGCAATTTTTAGATAGCAATGTTTTTAATGGTTTCCTGCTTGCCGTCTTTTAGGACACCCATGGACAGAAGTGATTCTTACGTCAGTAATATACGGCACAGATAGGTAGATATCTTATTCATAAATAAATAAGTAAATACTAAAAACATATGTAGATAGGGACAACATCACATACATTGTTCCAATCTCAATGTAAGAAGCTAAAGCACTTGAGGTATGGGAATCACAAATAACGGAGGCACCACAAACCATTTGACCAGAGAAGATGTAGAAAAAGTGGTTTTTCTACATTGACCTATCCGGGAATCGAACCCGGGACCTAGAAATGGCGACACCTTGAAAACCGGTGTTTACGCCACTCGTACACTGAGGTCCTGAATACTCGTCACATTACCTAATACATACTTAGTACATGCTGCTGACATAGGAACAGTATTTGTTTACAAACAGTATTTGTTTTTATTAGTTTTACAAAAGGGCCATTCGAGCTATATACTGTCTAAATTCTAGAGCATCTCTTAGAGAGAAATTTAAAGAAATTAATATTTTAACACTGGCGTCTCAATATATATGAAAATTTAATGTATGTGCATAAAAACTAAAATACTTTTAGCAAGACTTCTAAAGTGCATAATGTAAATACAAGGGACAAACACAAGCTTATAACAGCGGTTACTAGACTCCATAGAGTAAGTAACTCGTTCATAGGGCGGTGTATAGGCTTCTACAACAAAATCCCGGTAAATGTGCAAAGCCTGTCTATTAACAGGTTTAAGAAATATATAAAAGAATAACTTTATAAGAAGGGTTATTATAATATAAATGAACATATTAATGACCGTAAACCCCGGGAATGAGGTGATCGCTCCCAAGCTATTTCTAGAAATATCATTTCACATTGTATAATACATTGTATTGTAAAAAATACCAAAAAAGGATACCTAACGAGTTTCTTTCGCCTGTTTCTCCTCCGTTAGAGGAACCTCATTATGAAACGGTGGTAGATTAAAAATAACTATCGATAAACGAATACTCATTCTTATGTCGATGAATAAATGATTTGATTTTGATTTAATAGATTGTAATAGTCCACTGTGAGACAGAGGCATCCCCCTTAAGAAGAATTTTTCGTACGCTTGGTAAGCGCATTGACGATTGCAGTACTACATCCACCGCAGACGCCCGTCACCAGTAATAAATAATTAATAAATATCTTTACGCCATTCCTAATACAGGGATAGGCAGACTTTTGACTTGACGACAATCGTCGTCAAGTAAAAAGTCGTTTTGACCCACCTTCCACCGAAGACATTTTTGGGACAACGTGACAGGTTGTGAGCCCGTCCTTTATGTCCAAGTTTTTGAAAGAACCCATTAGTTCGAGCCTTGGGATCGGGTCCCTTAACTCGAAATCTACCTAATTATACTACCCTACCGAAATTTTACCTCCCAACCACTCGGTTTTTTCTCGTATGCTTCTAAACGGCCGTAGCCATGGCCATCTATGTCCCTCAATTGCATTTTACGACACCCACGGAAAAAGACGCAGTGGTATTATTATTACGCCGTTACCAAAGGATATTCACATTAGGATCTGAAAAATAAATTATCACCCCACTGACTTTTATAACAAAGACAACAGTACCAATTAAAAGGGGATTGCAGCAACTGAAAAGTCCGATCACAAAGCCTGAGCACTAAGCTCGCAATAATTGCACATTGCTTTTTTATACCGTGCCATATTGTAAAAGTTTGAATTTAAAAGTTCACAGAATTTAATTTTTAAGTACGGAGTAAATTCAACTTTGACCCAGAATTCCGGATTTTTTTTAACTTAACTCAATTTCCAAAACTGTGGTGGAACGCTTGACAATTAAGTCCTTTCGACCCACTTTTCACTGAAGGTTTTATGGGACAACGTGGCAGGTGGTGAACCTATGTCCGTCTTTTTGCTTAAGATAACGGAACAAATTACTTATATACTTGTATATTTATATAGATAAATGTAGATAAATATTCATTAAAAAAAACAAGACTTTGAACACAAAATACAAAAAAGTTTTCCCAATATTTATAGAAAACTCCTCCATTGTCGTAATATCGAATATATTCGCTTCTATATCAAATATCTATTTTCGTATTCTGTTAAGAAAGCCGACACTTATTGGTTACAGAAGACAATATGTTTCAAGTGAAAATAGAGCGGGGCCGCTCCGTCACAAAGACGCCGCGCGTACATCAAAAGGTGCCGTCAGCGTTCAATAATCGCGGCTGTAACTCATCGCGTCGAAGACCATTTGTTTCTTGCCGCCTCCATCGTGAATGATATCGAGGTGAGCTCTATTCGTCTAATATGAAAGGGGTATTGTTTTTCTGTTGTAAACCTGAAGTATATTATAAAGTACGAATAGCGAATTACGTTTTAAATTCTTAAGGAACTTTGAATTTAATTTCGAATTACTATTGCTTGGTTTATTTTAATATTAAGTATTAAAATTATTTTTTTTTCTAGAATATTATATTAAGCTTTACTTCTGCATGTCAAGGCATGCAAACGTAAACAATAAATATTCTAAATAAGGCATTAAATTTCAATATTATTCTCAATTTTGGATCTTGTTATATTAAATGTTGTTGTTAAAAATATTTTTTGAAATATTCTAGACAGACAATTAAGGTCTAGTCTAGACAATTAAGTCCCTTTGACCCACCTTCCACCGAAAACATTTTCGGGAAAACGTGACAGGTGGTGAGCTCGTCGCCGTCTCTATGTCCAAGCCAACGATGTAATTCGTACATAAGTTTTTGTAAAACCAGTATAGATCAGTCAGGCTACTTAGTTATTTATTTTTATACAAAAGGAATTACAAAATTTGACATAAATTTAATTGGAAATAGCATGGGAGCGATCAACTTATTTGGGAATAAGTTGATCGCTCCTATAGAAAATCTTGGGAACAAGGTTTTCTATTATTAAGATATTAATTTCTTTCATTGATAAATGCTTTGTACCTTTTAATAGGCAAGCATCGTCGTGAAATTGCTGCGAAATATTTAATTAGCATTAAATTAGCAATCATTTAATTAGCAGAACTTTTACTGATGTCCTTGAAATTGACGCCGAGTGTTGATAAATTTTATTGACATTTCACAGAGATATACCATCCTTTCTTTATCATCATCAAAACGGCCTGTAAAAGTATACTGCAGGGCAGGACATTGGCCGCTCCGGGATTTTCTGTATTCGCCAAGATTGCTAATCGGATTAATGATCACAGTACCTTGAACCTTAAATGCTGCTGCCTGTCACAAGCCTTTGAAGAGAGATTTGGTATTTTTCGGGACGGATTTGCCATCGTCAATTTAGTTTTTATTATTACTATTCTACAACCGGTAATGTACGACGATCAATAAAATAAAATAAATAAATAAATAAATATCTTCACGCAATTCCCAATACAGGGGTAGACAGAGGTCAAGTCTAGACAATTAAGTCCCTATGACCCACCTGCCACCGAAGATATTTTCGGGACAACGTGACAGGTGGTGAGCTCGTCGCCGCCTTTATGTCCAAGCCAACGACGAAATTCGTACATAAGTTTTTTGAAAAACTCATTGGTACTGCCACCTGGGGATCGAACTCGGGTCTCTCGACTCGAAATTCCGACCACCCAACAACTCGGCTATCGTGACTTACATACAAAAAAAAAAAACTTATGTACGAATTTCATCGTTGGCTTGGACATAAAGGCGGCGACGGGCTCACCACCTGTCACGTTGTCCCGAAAATATCTTCGGTGGAAGGTGGGTCAAAGGGACTTAATTGTCTTGACTTGACCTCTGTCTACCCCTGTATTGGGAATTGTGTGAAGATATTTATATTTATTTATAAATACATGTATAAATAGGGACAACATCATATACATTGTTCCGATTCCCATGTAAGAAGCTAAAGAACTTGCAGTACTTCTTATTGGTTTCTCATGAGCTATCAAATTAATTGGATAATAGCTATTAATTGGAGAGAAAAAGATTTAGATCATTATCTTACATACATATGTACATACATAGATAAGGACAACATCACATACATTGCTCCCAATGTAAGTAGCTAAAGTACTTGTGGAAAGGGAATCGTAAACAACGAAGGTACCACAATCACCCGGCTTTTTAGGAGACCCCGTTGTTTGTGGTACCTTCGTTGTTTACGAGACCAGAGAAAATATAGAAAATGTTTTATTCTATATGACCCATCCGGGACCTCAGAAGAATCGAATCCGAAGCCGCTAATGTAAACTCATATAACCTGTAAATGTCCACTGCAAATCCGGGGAGGAGCTGCTAAATTTGCCATTACAAGAAAATTCATCTCCTTATACTCCATAGCTATTTCGAGACTGAATCACAATTGCTACTTCAACTCCAACAGAAGTTCAAATGGTACTTGAAGCAATCATAACCGTTAATGGTTTTAATAAAGGAGGGGTCCCATTGTATCTGAGTGGCTGTCGATTAATCGCTCGTTACACCGGCTGCGCTTTATGCCTGTTCCGGAACTTTCCACCAATTACGTTTTACGAAATAATTGTCTTTAAAAGTTATGTACTTTATAGCTCGTGTGCCAACCGAAACTGTTTTGAAATTTTGTTGTTTCTGAATTCAGGCCGATTTGATCATTCAAAATTTCATGTGGTATCAGTGGAAGAAATTACCAGTCTCTTTCCTCCAGAGGGTGGTGTGAGCGAGTAAATGAAATAATCGAGAAAAAAGGTTTATTAAACTAACAAAACATTAAAAATATATTTTCATAACATTCTCAATACAGGGGTAGACAAAAGTCGAGACTATTTCGACCCATCTTAACCCGAAGATATTGTTTGGGACAGCGTGATGAGGTGGTGAGCCCGTCACCGTTTTTATGTAAAATTCACCGATGTAAATCATAAATAAGTATTGAAAAAAAAATCTTTGGTACGAGTCTACCTCCTGGGAGTCGAACTCGAGTATCTGGAATCCCGATCCAACCAGTTGACTATCTTGACTTTATAATGATCAAACTTTTGATTACAAACTAAGAAATAAATTTAACTCTGTTAATGGCAAATGTAGGCCTTGTAACTACAACTGAAATTTTAAGAAGGCATTAAGAGAATTAAGCAATCCGGAATATTCGGGGGCAAATAATCTCGTAACAATTAAAAGCGGATTGGTACAACTGAAAGGACTGATCTCGTCTCCCGGTCTCCTAAGCTCACAATAATTGCAGATCCCGATGGCTCAATCTTTGTACTAAGTCTGATAGCGAAGTTGGTTAATGATACTTCTTAATGAATTGTATACGATAAAAAAATCCTCTTAATCGATTCAAATAAATGTCTAAATTTATTTTTAATTTAAATATAAATAAAAAAAAACCTTCAACCTCTTCCCACTACAGGGGGATATATAGACAATTAAGTGCTTTCGATCCACCTTCCACCGAATATATTTTTGGACAACGTGGTGAGCCCGTCGCCGTCTTTATGTCTAAGTCAACATAAATCGTAAATAAGTCTAACATTAACATGGATAATTATTCATGTATTTAAATCCATAATTCGTGTACAAAAACTCGAATTCTTCATGTCAATGTGTTCTCCCAGCATGATATGAACCGACAATCCTTTGCTTTGAAGGCAGAAGCACTAGCAACAAAGCTACCGGGTCGCTTTTATATCTTCTTTTTTACAGCTTATCAAGAGTCCACTGCTGAACATAGGCCTCCTCTAAAGCTTTCCACAACGAACGGTCCCCAGCCATCTGCGTCCATCGACTTCCCACAACATTCTGCAAGTCGTCACTGCATCTCGTAGGGGGTCGTCTTATACTGCGTTATACGAGGTTGTTACTCACGATGAGTCTCGATAGCCGAGTGGCTGGGTGATCGGAATTCGAGTTAAGAGATCCGAGTTCGATCGATGTTCGACTATAGGTTTTTTCGAGTTGTGTACGATTTATATTGTGGGCTAGGGCATAAAGACGGCGACATGCTCACCACCTGTAACGTTATCCCAAAAAATTGTCTTCTTTGAAAGGTGGGTCCAAAAGGATTTAATTGTCTAGACCTCTTGGTTGCCACTTGAGAACCTTTTTTCCGCATCGATAATCAGTACGTTAAGCTATGTGGCCGGCGCATTGCCACTTAGCGCCGATATTTTTTTATTTCCGTATATACATGTATATAAATAGAAAAAATAAGTATGCAGTACCACAGTAATATATTCATGCCATGCAGCAACACAAACAATCGTACCCTCGTTAAGAACTAATTCCATTATTGTCCATCACTAACTAGTACTTCATTTACATACGAGTCATTTGTTTACACGGGTACGCGGCTACAAATTAAGCGGCTCCACTCGTGTTGTACCAATTGAGTATCGCTATGGTATTTGTATTGAGGTCATTGAATGCAAGCATTTTGTGATTAATTAGTTCTATGTACCTTTAACATCTACTTCTCTAGGAGATAGGTATAAATAAAATAATAATCTCCTAATCTCTAGGAGATAGGTGATTTAAAAATTAAAAGTTATTTAATAGAAGTCACGATAGCCGAGTGGTTGGGTGGTCAGAATTTCGAGTCAAGATATCCGAGTTCGATCCCCAGGTAGCAGGCTCCTGCAATGGGTTTTTCATAAACTTATGTACGAATTATATCTTTGGCTTGGACATAAAGACGGCGACGATCTCACCACCTGTCACGTTGTCCCGAAAATATCATCGGTGGAAGGTGGGTAGAAGGAACTTAAATGTCTAGAATAGACCTCTGTCTACCCCTGTATTGGGAATTGCGTGAAGATATTTATTTATTTATTATTTTAATGTATGTAATGTAAAAATTTATTAACATTTATATTTTCGGCGAAGTCTTATTCGAAACACCTATATTTTTTCTCAGCGAGAGCTGATCATGAATATAGGAAAAACACGAAGGTAAAAAAAATATTCATTATTATTCATACCTATGTGTACACTCTCGTAAATAAAAAATAAATTGTGGGATGTCCTCTGCACGAAAGATGCTTGAGGGTTACTTTTTTGCGTTGACCAAGAAGGTGATGGGCAGCGTCTATTGTGCTAGATATCTGGAACTGCGATTAGCTTGCCAAGTATGGCGATTATGATGAATCCTTCATGACGGTTATGATAAAATCTTACTAAAGAAGTCTCTGTCTTCATATTCATCAGACAAATTTTTGCCGTACTTAATTGACTATGTTGTACCTCACCGGTGTGCTAAATTTTGTGTTGTATTTTTTTAGATAGATATTCCGCCATCTATTGGTACCTAGTGGCTTTTTACTTAATTGCCTCGTACCACACCTTGTATTGCGGCATAGTCTAAAATTCCATCAACACCATCTTGATGCTAGGCATTCCACCACATTGCGTTTTTTGCGGAATTTTCTGCCACGCACTTGCACTTTATGGAATGTGCTGCCGTCAGCGGTTTTTTCGGACCGATACGACTTCGGGACCTTCAAGAAAAGAGCCTATACCTTTCTCAAAGGCCTGCAACGCTGCTATGCCTCTGGTATTGAGGGTGTTCATGGGCGGCAGTAATCACTTACCATCACGTGAGCCACCATTTCGTTTCACCGCTCGTTTGCCTGTCTTCTCTATATAAAAAAAACACCCACGGGATGGCAGGTAGTGATTTATTTTACGCCGTAACCACACGACTCCTTAGATAACCTTTTTTTATTACCACACAACTTTCCATACCAGTTAGGCAGATGTCTGAAAACAATGAGGTCTTTTCGACTCACTTCTTATTAGGGACAAATTATCTGTCAATAAGTAATGAATTTCCTCAATTTGAAGATCGATTACCTTTCATTACTTATTCTTGACATGAGACATTTTCAAAGTTATGTAGTAAGTTACATGCAAGTTTTTGATGTAACTACGGACAGTAGGGACAATTATTCAGAAAATTGTTAAACTTTGATTACAAAATTGTTTCAAGTTTAAGTATTATTAATTACAGTATTTTATTTTGAAAGAAGACGACTGTACAGCAGAATTGATAATAATTGGGATAGAAATATTCTCGAGTGGCAATTTTGTGCAGGTGAAGTTATTGTACGGCAATGCCCTACGATACTACTGGAACAATCAAAATACTGGGGTAGATAGAGGTCTAGATAATTAAGTCACTTCAACCAACATTTCTCAAACCTATTTGGGACAACAGGCGGATTGCCTATAGCCGTCTTAGAGTTCAAGTTAACCAACCAATATACTCATGTACAAAGATCGAGTATTAACATTCATCCTCAAACAAATATTTCCTACTAGCGAAATTAAAACCTACAACCCTTAGCTAACAAGTACGCTATTGGATCTTCCTTATTTATTTAACGAAAGCCCAGCATGTTTGAAAGCTTTGTTTGAAGATAAACAAAAATACACAAACATACGAAACAAATTCATATATTGTTAAGAATTTTTTTTTAAATCTACCTTCATAATATTGTTCCTTTGACGGAGAAGAAATGTACCCTACATTAACGAGGGTAACATTACATTACATCGAGGCCGAGGTATGTGTGTATGTATGTTAAATTAACTGTAAGAACTTTCGTGCGCTTACAAAGCATTTGTTGATTAGTTTTCTTTAGAAAACACGACAAAGGTACCGTGAGATACGTTACATAGCAAGGATATTATGTTAAAAGGTTAGAAGTATTCCACCGATGCTTACGGCTGGACTGAGACACATTAGCCGTGTCTTGTTTACCGAGGGAATGTATTGTAATAAGGATTCTCATTTTTGTTCAGCACAAAGGACAGGGTTTTTAGATAACAATTTCACTTTTAACATTACGAATTTCACTGGAAACATAACACAAAATAGGGCATTAGATTACGAGTATAATTATAATAAAAAGTTTTAATGTACATATGTATATTAATTTGCTTTTCTTATAGTGTCTGTACGCGTAAATATATATTACCTTTTTTGTTTCCGTGAGTATCATAAAAGGCGACTTAGTTCTCTAAGGCCTCAAAAGTGGCACAGCCAAATGCTCAAAGATGGTGCCATAACCATCTTGAAAAATAACATATCTAAATTCTTATTATGCAATTTTATTGATTTTTAAAGCATATTTTATGCTGAACTTTTGTGTTATTAAATTAAAGAGAAAAAAGTTAAAATTTCAACTGACACGGGCGGGATTCGAACCCGGGACCTTCGCCGATCCGTGGCGACGCTCTTACCTCCGACTAATTAATATCTAAATTCAATAGAAATACAATAGATTTAATAGACAGACTGGTAACAAAGGTGGTCTAAAACAAATAATTTTGGAAATATTACAGGCTGTTTACTCTGGGAACTCCTAAAGGAAATTCATTATTATGCAAGGACAGTCGCAGGGAGGAAAAATAACTTCACGCCATTGCTAACACAGAGGTAGACAGAGGTCTAGACCATTAAGTCCTTTCGACACACCTTGTACTGAAGACATTTTTTGGGACAATTGACAGGTGGTGAACCTGCCACCGTCTTTATGTCCAAGCTAACGATATAAATCGTACATAATTTTTGAAAAACCCCCATTGGTACGAGCTTACCACCTAGAGATCGAACTCGGATCTCTTTTCTCGAATTTCGGTCACACAACCACTCGTCTAACATTAGAAAATTTCAAACAACTGATAACTTTCGAACTATCAATCAAACTATCAGTATCTCAGACAATACTCTAAACTAACAAATTTGACCACTTTATAAAATTAGTGGAGATTCCTATCGCGTTGACCGAGGAACAATAATAAACATACCCTTGTCGAGTTGTAATTTGTGTTTCGTCAGGCAGCGGTGTGTTTACATACCAGCAATTTGTTTGCACGTGGACAGCTCACCAAATTGAATGCCTGTTGGGTCGAAGTTAATTCGCTAGGCGTATCGATTGTTATATACGTACAATTCCTTTATTGGTACTGTACGAGACATTTGGTGACTTGTTATAGCTTCACGCATCTCTCAGATGGGTAGCATGAGATTTGGGCAGTTTAGTCGTTTTCACCAAAGACATTTTTGGGACAACGTGATAAGTGATAAGCTTGTCGTACTTTTTATATCCATGCCAACTTAAAAAACTTAGCCGCTAGCGTGACCGACGTCGGTGGTGAGCTTCCGCCGCTCTATCGCCGTATTTATGCCCGAGCCAACGATATAAATCGCACTAGCGATAGTCTCGTGGGGATCGAAGTTGAGTCTCTTGACTCGAAAGCCGATCACCCAACTACTCGACTATCGCGACTTATCATTCGGTGATTTGTTTCTTAGCGTCATTCGTCATACAGAGTACGTAGTGTTTATAATTCTTCTCCCTTATAGAGAAAGTCCTCTGCTGAACAAAGGCCATTGCACAAAGATTTCTACAAAGAGCGGTCCCGTGAAACCTGCATCCACCGACTCCTCGAATATTGTGCAGGTCAATGTCGTCATATGCGGGCGTGTATGTCTTTGCTACCCTGATTTCTATATAAATTCCTAAAAAATATATTCCGAATCATCATCGAAATCTTATTTTTTTAACTAGTTTACAAGGTGTTGATAGGTAGGTGGAGCATAAACCATAAAATATGACAACATAAGTCGTTATTTTAATACCACGGGTATTAATTTAATGGAGTCGGCTTATTAATGAAGCACCAATGTTCGATTTAACTACTTAATAAGTTTCTCTATAAATAAACAAGTCTGTTTTGGAGAATTAAACTTTTTCCAAGAAGTTTAAGATTTAACTTTAATGTACGTAGGAAGTACTTTAAAGTTATGGAAAAAGTTATCCATTACTTAAGTACCATAAATAGTACTAAATTGTTCAGTCAAAACTATAGTTAACTTTGCTAGTATTTTTCAGTATTTTTAAAGAACTGTTTAAGTATTTGTTATTCTGAAAGTTTTGCCTTATGTCATAAGATGTTTTCTTTGAAAATTGTATACACCTGATGACTCCTTTATCCTTATAAATTGAGTGACTACACAAAGTCGTGAGCCGACTTTGTGTAGTCACTCAATTTCTCATATTGGGGTAGGCACAGGTCTAGACAATGTCCCTTCGACATACTATATATCTTCACGCAATTCTCAATCAGAGACAGAGGTCTAGTCCAGAAAAGTCCCTTCGACCCACCTTCCACCGAAGATATTTTCGGGACAAAATGGTGAGCCCTTCGCCGTCTTCTAGCCAACGATGTATTTCTTACATAAGTTTTTTTGGGTAAAACCCATTGGTACAAGCCTGCCACCCCCAGGTGGCAGATCCCCAGATCGAACTCGGGTCTCTCGACTTGAAATTTTGACCACCCAACAACAACTCGGCCATCGTGAATTACAATAATATTACAAACAGGCTCTTAAATTTTATTTATATGTCTAGATGTAAAGATATTCATTAGGATATATACTTATGTCGTTCACTACGTGTATCTATAGATCACTGTGTGACTGTATATTGCGCATCGTTGTGCAGGTAATAAATTGCAGGCCATTACGTTGGTTAAACTAATCAATAACTGAACGATAGGAGCTTCTATTAACTGAACAGCGATATTTTACATGAAAACATAGACGTATTAAAGCAGAATTACCTAAAATTGCCATGTGACCGACGTAGGGATCTACTCTCTATGTTTTTCCGTGGATGTCATAACAGGTGACTGAGAGCAAAGCCTTGATAATAATAATGGCTGCCGACAGATGGCGGAATAACTAACTTGAATAACAAGACCATTGTTTAATAATAGATGTGTAAGGTGCGTAGTAATATGATTGCCGATCCGCTTGCCAAGCGTACAATTTGCGATCATGGCAAACCAAATCATACGGGAGATGCTAATGTGTAAAGAATTAAGAAGAATTAATAAGAATTTGTCAGGAAAAACAATACTTTGTTATTATTTACGAAGTATTGTCATGAAAAACAATACCATGTTATAAAACACTTATTGATTCTTTGACATGCAATACTTGTATGTCGAAGAATTAATAAGTGAAAGATTATTCAAATCATTTATTGCCTAGTCAGGTCATAAATTCTGTCACATGTTTAACCTAAAATAATTAAAACAAGTTTATTCATTATGTATCTATTTATATACCAAAATAAACTTAACAAAACATAGATTCTTATGACACTAAAGTTTATTCAAAATGACCTCCGTGATTTTGAATACAGGCCTTCAATCTGTGCGGCTTGTCGTCTATCGCAGCACGAACGAGGTCCATGTCAATATCGGCGGCTGCCTTAATCAAGGATGTCTTGAGTGACTCCAAATTGGGATGAGGCTTTGAGCACGCCTTTTCCTCAAAGTGTTGCCATATCTTGTAATCTAACGGATTCAAATCTGAACTGGAGGAGGGCCAGTCTTCGTGCCCGATGAAGTCGATTTCACGCGCCGCCAGCCAGTCTTGTGTGCTCTTTGCTCTATGAGCTGGCCCGAATCTTGTTGGTACCAGTGCCTGTTATTGAACATAGTATGAGAAACAGGTTCCACAAGGTTCGACAGGACTGTATTTTGATACACAACTGCATTGGTTTTTACACCTTTCTCGCAAAAATGTACCTATATTAAGCCCCAATAACAAACTCCCAACCATACCATGAGCGAGGATGGAAAATGACGCGGAATACGGTGGCTCGCTTCTTCACTACTGTGTGCGTACACCTTATTATTTTGTTTGTTGTAGCTCTCTTCTACGGTAAAAAATTTCCCGATATTTTTTTCCCGCGTACCGTTTAAGCAAAACGCGGCATCTCTTCAGTCTCAGGTGCATTAGACGAGCGTTCAAACAATGTCCTGTTTTTCTTCGATATGCCCGGAGCCCTAAATCTTCATTTAACACCCTTTTCACCGTGGTTCTGCTTAACCCCATCGGAAGGGCCAACAGTTTCTGCTTACGTTTGGGATTTCTTTGAATTCGAGCCTTCACAGCTTTTATCACTGCTGAAGTCCTAACAGACCGAGGGCGACCACTTCTTGACCTGTCATCTACACTAGAATCTTCATTGTATCGTTGGATGGTACGGTAAACGAATCTTTTGGTTATATTCAAATTTTTAGTATGTAAAAAAACTTGAATTGGCGCGTAACCGCAACGATGCAACGCAATAACTGCAACACGGTTACTTTAAGCGTCCACTCCATATTTAAAAATGAGTACAATTCTAAAAGTATGTAGTTTTATTTTCATGAACAATTCGAATTTCGAATTCAATAAACTTTTTTGTGGCCAGCATTCTAAAAGAAAAGTTTCTACTGTGTGACAATACTTGTGACCTGTCTGTGTATTGTTTTGAAATGTCCAAAATATATTAGTTACTACTCTAGTATTAGATACTCCAGACCAGCCTTTCCCATTAGCCAGGTCGAGACGAAGTACCGGATCATAATATTAAAATACCGGGTCGTAATATACCCGCCTTTTTTGTACTTGGATGCTCTGGTTAAAGCTAAGCAGCATCTCCATACATCGCACTGAAATTTAGTGTCTAAATTGGCGATACTAAAATATTTAGTGTTAATAAAACATTTTTGATTTTAACAAATGTGTTTTATTTTACCTAATGGAAACAGCTTGGGTTTAAAAGTTTTATGAGGATTATATACGAAGGGGTAGTGAGAAAATTATCGGGCCATGGAAGAACAATGTTTGAGAAACACTGGTCTAGACCTTAGGCTGCTCAAGTACATTAATGTCAAATAACGCACAGACATATTGAATATACTTTAACATAAAAGTACGAGAGATCAGTATGAACAAATCTGTACAATCGATAATTCTATTTATCGTTAGATTGCTGCACGGAGACTAAAAAACTGCACCGACGTGAGATAACAGCGAGCAATCCATCATCACACCCGAAGGCATCAATACAGCGCTTATCGACGCCGCGCAGCGCTGGAGCGGGGGATGTTTTTTTTTTCACGACTAGAACGTGAATAATGTTGGTTGTCAGTTATTTCCGTCGTTGATATAAAAATGCTTTAGCATTCCGAAACCTGTTTCGTTTTTCTTTAAATAAGAAAACAAGAATATATTTATTGATTGTCAATTATTTAATTTGGATTCAAGGAACTTCGTTACGAAACGGTGGTACGTCTTACGTAATAAAGTTGCTAACGGAGAGAAAACAGGCGAAAGAAACTCCGTAGGTATTCTCTTTTTTGGTTAATCTTTTTGTTTCTCCTTGAATGATCAAGCCATCGATACCAAGGTAAAGAGGAAATAAGATATTTTCCTCCAGTAAAAAGTTGCGTGGCAATTAAGTTCTTTAACTGAAGACATTTTTGGGGAAAACTTGGCAAGTGGTGAGTCTGTCGCCGACTTTTATCCCAAACTAACGCTGTAAATCGTACATAAGTTTTGAAAACCCATTGGTACGCGCCTACCACTAGGGGATCGAAATGGTCTCTTGACTAGAATTTCAATTACCTAACCACACAGCTGTCGTGATCACTTCGAATTTAGAATATTTATTATTTTACAAGCCAAAGTGTGTGTAGTGAGGGATCCGGGGGTGACGCCGTGACTGGTACACCAGACTCGGACCTCGATGACACTGAAGTCATCAGTATGAAAGAGATTGAATGTGCGATTCGAAGTTTGAAATGTGGTAAGGGTGCGGGACTAGATAGAGTTACTGCTGAAATGGTCAAGTATGGTAGGCCTCGCGTCTGGGACAGCTTTCATCTGGTGGCTGGCGAACGGGGGCTGTCCCGGATGATTGGCGATCCGCAGCCATTGTCCCTTTATATAAAGAATAAAGGTTCATATTTTGACTGCTGGTGCTATCGGGCGATCAGCTTGACCAGTTTAGCAAGTAAAGTTTACTCGAAGGTTTTGACACGTGGGATGCAAGAGAAATCGGAAAGATTTCTATGGGAGGCACAATGCGGATTTAGACCTGGAAGAAAGAGGCACGGATCAAATGTTTTCTCTCCGCCTGACCACGGAAATGCTTCTGGCTACTAACCAGAAGATTTTCAGTGCTTTTGTGGATCTTGAGAAAGCATTTAATAAGGTTGTAAGGAAGAAAATGTAGGAACTGTTGCCGGGGTATGGTGTGGAATAACGCAGTGTTGGTACCGAATTTGTTATATGGCAGCAATACTTGGGTTTGCCAGAAGAAGCATAACAGCAGGTTGATGCAGTGGAGATGCGATCTCTTCGTAAAATGTGCGGCGTTACCATGGCCGACCGAAAGCGAAACGAAGAGATTCGCAATATGGCAGGTTTGAAAGATGACTTTTTCACAAAAAATGATAAGGGCGTGTTTCGATGGTTTGGGCACGTTGAGCGAATGAGTGAAGAACGAATGGTGAAGAAAATATAAATAATAAAATATAGCGCGAAAGTTAATATTAAAAGGTGTCGAGGTAGACCGAAACTAACTTTCAAAGACCGTGTGAGCAAATTGCACGAAGAGGGGAGGGTCAAGAGTACTCGGATACCTCGACGTGCATGTATGAAGAAGATAATGAATCTGAAAGAAGCGAAAGAGGTATTTAGGATCACGATCCCTACATACCTCTTGGCGATTTCTTCTCTCTGGCTACCGCGTCAGGGATTGTGCGTGACGATAAGTAAGTATGTAAGTACAAGCCGAATCCCGCCAAGCACTGCCGTGATTCAATCTGTTAATAACTATGTAAGCGTTCGTCCAAAGCTGGACACGTATTATAATGGAGAGGACAGATGAAATTTGTTTATTAACTAAGATAAACAGTATGGAAGCGAACGGAATTGCTTGCTAGGTCCTCTCAAATAAGCTTCACTGAAAAGAGGCCCGATAGGTTTCACTGTCTACCTCTTATGTTCATCTTATCTATTAAGTGTTTGCGAGAAAATAAAAAATATCCGCTCGTCCATAGCGAACCAGGGTTGGTGACCCAGCTGACTCAATAAAAACCAAGTTACTGTTATAGTACAGTAATTAATTAATAATTGTTTAACAACACATCGCTTAAAAACTAACTTAACTTTAAAAATATTGTCTTTTCTCATGTTATCGCTACAGCAGTCGTGGCCGAGCGGTTAAGGCATCTGACTAGAAATCAGATGTGTTTTACGATGATCTACAGAAAGTTGAGATTCTTAAGGTAATTAATATTTGGTCCGTTTAATACATATAACTACCTTAAACTTGCTATGATTCAGTCAGTTATTTAAATGATTAAAAAATAGTAGTGATCTTAAGTCACGAAGGTTGGTTGGTTGAGTGATCAGAATTTAACTTGTGAGATCCGAGTTCAGTCTCCAGGCCGAAGGCTCGTACCAATAAGTTTTTTGAAAACTTATGTACAATTTATCTCATTAAATTTAACATAAGGATAACGACAGGCTTTCACCTGCCACGTTGTCCTCAAAAATGTCTTCCGTGAGAGGTGGGTCGAAATGACTTAATTGTCTAGACCTCCGTCTACCCCAGTATTGGGTATGACGTGAAGATCCATAGAGATATCCATGAAAATTATTACATTTGTCAAACAACCACAACGGTTAGTAAGAAACAAATTATATATCTAGAATGCTGCATTTTAAACAAGATACTTGTATATCCCTTCTAAAACTTTATCTTATAGTATAGTATTGGGAATATACATGAAGATACATATTTATTTTGTTTTATAAAAAGAATCACGCCATTCCCAAGATTAAATGGCGGTGAGCCTTTCGCTGTCTTATAGTAACTATTATAATATGATACTTACACTTCACACGCAGTCCTTGACAGTGTAGCCAGAAAGTATTATTTTCTTCATATATGCACTACAAGGTATTTGAGAACTCTGACCCTCCGTTCTTCGAACAATTTGCTCACAAGGTCTTCACTATTTAGCCTCGGCGTACCTCGACACCTTTCAATGTTAACTTTGACGCTATACATTTTCTTCTTTTTTGCATCGAAGCTCGCCCTTATCTGATTTATCAATCTATCTAAATAAATTAATAAATATCTTCACGCAATTGCCATTACAAGGATAGACAGAGGTTTAATCTAGACAATTTGTCACTGTTAAGTTATAATTAAACGTATTATATTTTTTCAATTATATTACATATTTCATTATTTAATATATAGTTAATACATAGTTTATAGACATTACATAGGCAGAAGTCTAGAGATTTTAATTTCGGTTTCGATTTCTGTGGAGCGTATTTTAGGACAAATAACTGGTGGTGACCGCGTGAATAATTTATTATTTTTAAGTAAATTCACTTAATTTTTGTTTAAATCCTTTCGTATATTATAACATCAATATTGCGCATCCTCTATGCAGCAGTCGTGGCCGAGTGGTTAAGGCGTCTGACTCGAAATCAGATTCCCTCTGGGAGCGTAGGTTCGAATCCTACCGGCTGCGAAGAATTTTTCATCTTTTTGAAAAGACATTTGTAATAATTAAAAACACTGATTTTACAATTAAGTATCTATTTTAATAACTGAAATAGTAAATTTTTATGTAAATATTTCAAATAAATAAAAAAGTTACAAATAATTTTAATATCCAATTATGAAAATTTACCGTGTGCTATCAGCATAATAATTTACCACCCCGCATTTTGCCATTGCTTCCCGTGCGTGTCATCAAAGCTTAAACCCATCTTAACAAATAGCCGAATTAAATAAGCAGACCGGTGATGCGTAGCAGCGCTAAGGTGAAAGATGTCTCGGCGGTACTACGATCGCCAAACAGTTGGGTAACTGTGTGGCGATTAGGACAAAGCCTCCTTATAGAAAAAGCGGCGGCAAAAAGATTAATGGAACTCCTGTGAGCAAGATGCGCCATGCTCTTAACTTCAGAATTCAACCGCGATTTTTTAATATTATTTAAATACTTATCTATTACTGAATAAACCTGTTTACTTTCTTTCTTATTTTTATGTGAAATAATTATTTATATAAATATCTAGTTTGATTTTTAGTGAAATTACTTATATATTCCAATGAGCTTTCCGCCTGCGGTTTCACATGCATAAACTATTTTAAATGGCTGAGACCTAATTACCATATGTACAAAAATGATGATCGTAGATGAAAAATTTAATTGGTAGAGGATTTGCGTAAAATTCGTTATATTGCAAAACGAGTAAGTTTGCTAAATTTCAAGTGAATCGGGTGCATGCATAGTTTTAAAGATCGTGCGATGTGTGGTAGTTGTGGTGTATTTATATATACAAAAATGTTACAATATTTGTCGCTGGTTAACCTTTAAACTTCTATAATGCATACATAGATAGGTACGAACAGTATCATATACATTCATCTGATCCCAAAGTAAGCGCTAAAGCACTTGCAATATGGCATCAGAAACGATAATGGTACCACAAATACCCAGACACGAAGAGTGTTTTCTACATTGACCCGAACGGGAATCGAACCCGGTACCTCTGAGATACACTGAGCACGCCAATCGTCCACGGAGGTTGTCAAACTAACTACTGAATTGATCTCGTTGAAAATTTGTAAATATGTGTAATTTGATCCTACTTAAATGATAGGATAGTAACATAAAAAAGGATTAATGTTTGTTAATCTCATAAAAACTCAAAAAAGCTGAACCGATTTGCTTAACTTTGGTTTTAAAATATTTGCAGCAGTCCAAGGAAGGTATAAAAGGTGAGAAAATATAAAGAAATTGCTTTTGGACTCGATAGGTGTCGTTGCAAACAGGTTACGCGGCAGAACTACATTAGCTGTGTCAGCTAGTATTCGAAAGTAAAGTCTGGCCGTTTTAAAGACAAGTGTTATAAAGCATTTTGTTATTGGGACTGTAATCATATGGCAGTCGTGGCCGAGCGGTTAAGGCGTCTGACTAGAAATCAGATTCCCTCTGGGAGCGTAGGTTCGAATCCTACCGACTGCGATATTCTTTTTATAAGAAATGATTTTACAATAATTCTTACGGCAATTAATATTTGGTATGTGTTAAAAATAACTAGCTTAACCGCGCTACGATTTAGTCCGTTGTTTACACTGAGAACACTTTAGTGCGCCGTTTGTATTTGTTTCGTTAATTATTTTCTATTCTGAACAAAATTATACTTGCAAGTAAACAAAAACATACTTTTATGTGATTAAATTAAAGATCGTATAAAAGTTCAGCATTAATATGCTTTAAAAACCAATAAAATTGCATATTAAAAATAAAATTATTGAGGTTAATATTTATTGCTGTTTTTTTATGATATATTAGTGTTTTATGGTTCCAGTCATTTTAATTTGTTAATTTATTTAAAAACCAATTTAAATCAACGACTTATTTAATAACTTTATTAGACAGTTTAATTATCTTAATTCTTATTCATTGTCTTAAATATTTTATTATTTAAGTATTATAATAATTTTAAGATATATTATTATCATATTATAATTTTATTAATTTTAAATAAATAATGTAATAAATAACACTATATTTCTAATCATTAGATTGAAATATTATTTATAATATTTTTTTGAATAATATCATACTATAATTTATTGCCGTGTTGTATAATGTCACCACTCCCTTTCTTTCCGATGGTGTTGTAAGAGGCGACTATGGGAAATAGCCTTGGATATCGTTATGGCAACCGATAGATTTCGGGATAACCACCTCTAAATATATCAAACCAAAATAATCAGACCGAGAATGGGCAACAGCGTCTGAGGTTCGGGTGGTCTAACATTAGTGGTAATGTGGTTTTACTGACATTTTAAAGACCCTTAGTCGTCTCCTACAGCATTCACGTAAAGATTTTCAGTGGAAAACTCTTACGTCGATGCCTTCAATTGTTATTGATTGATATGATATAATGATAATGTAGCATCTAAATATATAAAAAAATATCTTCACGCCATTCCCAATACAGGGGTAGACAGAGATCTAGTCTGTACAATTAAGTACCTTTGACCCACCTTCCACCGAAGATATTTTCGGGACAACGTGACAGGTGGTAAGCCCGTCGCCGTCTTTATGTCTAAGCCAACGATGTAATTCGTACATAAGTTTTTGAAAAACTCATTGGTACTGCTACCTGGGGATCGAACTCGGGTCTCTTGACTCGGAATTCCGACCACCCAACCACTCGGCTATCGAGACTATCTAAACATGTAATATTTATAATTTGTGTTCTGTCTATACTTATCTGTTTGATTCTAGATATGCAGTCAGAAGGAGGTTAGTGTTTGTGACAATGGATCACAAGTAAATAACCTGTAATGTTAAACATAAAAAAAAACTTCAGAAGAAGTGTGTTAAGTGTTTGTAAATACTTTGTATCCCGAATTTCTTTACGGGAACGGGAAATGTTCGCTTTAGAATACCTATTGGTAACATAATTTATTATATGACAAATGATTCCATTTCCGTTCTTCGTATCTATCCAGAATAGAGTTTTTGAAACGGATCTTTAAAAAGTGAGAGGAAAAAAACTAAAAAAAAAAAGATCCGCAGTCGGTAGGATTCGAACCTACGCTCCCAGAGGGAATCTGATTTCTAGTCAGACGCCTTAACCGCTCGGCCACGACTGCTGTGTATGTATTTATCAAAATAAATATCATAAGCGCGTATACTTGTATTAAGGTCATTATTACTTACTTTCATTTAGTAAGTACAAACTTGAACGTACGTTATTACAATGATGAATCATCGCCCACAATCCTATCACTTTTTCGAAAATACATAGTCACAAAGCTGTCTGTATTTACTTATGTCTATGTTAATATGTGTTGTGTAGTTTTCCCGTGGTTTAGTCGATATATTCTGCAACAACATATTTTATAAATTACCGTGATAATACGTAAACGGCAAGGAAAACTTTCAGAACTGGCTAGTTAGAAAGATTGCTAATGAAATCTTTAAATTTTTCGATTATAGAACTCTTTGTTATCCTAATGTGATATATTTCATTCATCTGTCATTCGTTTGTGTGAATCCAAAGCAATTCCAAAAGTATTGTTGCACGTCCTAAAGAATTTAATGCGAGAAAATATTCGGTCTATAATATATTATGTTTTCAATTTCTCTTTCATTCCCAATACTTCAAATAAAATATATGAAGCAGATGATTGTAAAATAAGTCATGATAGCCGAGTGGTTGGGAGATCAGATTTTTAAGTCAGGAGACCCGAGTACGATCTCCAAGTAGCCGGCTCGTACCTATGGGTTTTTTCAAAAACTTATGTAAGATTATATAATTGGCTTGCACATAAAGATGGAGACGGGCGCAACATGTGTAACATTGTCCCGAAAAATATCTTCGGTGGAAGTTGGGTCGAAGGGACTTAATTGTCTAAACTAGACCTCTGTCTACCCCTGTATTGGGAATTGCGTGAAGATATATTTTTTATGTTTCTAATAATGTTTCAGACTTGCTTTTTTGTTACGGCGTAAGATGTACAACCCTGTAACTCGTGAGAGGCGACTAAGGAAATAGTCTTGAAATTGCAATTGGCTATATAATGGCGGAATAGTCATTTCGAAAAATATTAGACCAAAACTCAGCTCAAGACGGGCAGCGTCGAAGTTGCAAGATGTTTAGTACTGCTACCGCTAACCCGCTTGCCAAGGGTGGCGATCATGTCAAACCTTTCTGTACAGGAGAGGACTATGTAGACTTATAGCCTATGTAGGTCTATACAGGCGGATATCATGATATGTAACACGGAATTGACAATAATATATACATAATTTAATACATGTCAAACCAATCCAATATATTATATCGCGTCCAACTGTTAAGTGCTTAATCAAATAAACAATGGCATAGAATATAATGCTCAATTAATGCCTATTGTGTTCGAATATCCAAATAATTATCGCAAACAATATTCTCAGCGGAATTGCTGTAATTCAAATTAATTTCAACACGTGTTATGTAGTTCTTTTAAACGGTAAGTTGCGTTGACGACGTAATATCCCAGTTGGCAGTGACCTTGCCTTCCACGTTAAGGGTTGCGAGTTCGATTCCGCTAGGGATGTTCGGTACCCATCGCCATTTTCGTGTATTATAGAGAGGTCGCTTCTTACGACACCCACGTAAAGAGAGAGGATGGGTTATCTCAAAGTCGATATGGCAGACACGTCGTACAAAATAGCATTATATGTGTCCAGGCCACAAATACAACATATCAATAGAAATAGTTTTAAATATCTACCACAGCATCGCCGTGTAATTTGGCTATATGATAAAATAAATAAATATCTTCACGTAATTCCCTATACAGGGGTAGAAAGAGGTCTAGTCTAGACAATTACGTCCCTTCGACCCACCTTCCACCGAATATATTTTTGGGACAACGTGACAGGTGGTAAGCCCGTCGCCATCTTTATGTCCAAGCAAACGATATAATTCGTATATAAGTTTTTGGTACGAGCCTGCCACCTGGGGATCGAACTCGGGTCCTTCGACTCGAAATTCCGACCACCCAACTACTCGGCTTGATAGCCGTCATGATATGACTTAGTAATAAAGTAAATAATATCTTTATCAATTTATTCACTTGATTATTTTTTTAAGAATACTAGCAATATCAAATAACATTACTAGTATTCCTGTTAACGACTCCAACTAAGCTGCAATGATTGTGTCTGCAATGGTTCATGTTAATAGTCGAATGGCAGGTGCGAACCTGCGATGTTATGTTTCACAGTCCGCACCCTAAACCATTCAAACAACTTAAATACATCCTTCTTGTCCATTGCAGGAATATGCATATGTAGTATGTAGAAAACCACATTTTCTCCATTAACTCGAGTCAAATGACTTCGTTGTTTCCGAGTCCATAGCACAAGTACAATAGCTACTTGCTTTGGTATCAGAGCAATGTATGTTGTGTCTCGAGCTATGTATTTATTTTCAATTCACTTATTAGATACTTGTATTGTGTCTTGTATACGATGCATTGTGAACTGAATAATGTGACCATAAATAGTGTTGCCAAACTTCAATTAATTAAGAGATAATGAGACACGACTCTGCCGTGTAGCGAGGGAGGGACATTTCCCGTAAATTGTGGACAGTGGTCCGCGAACAACGCTATTGCGCGGCGTTTCGGTTCGGAATGAATTTCTAAGTAAATGGCTATATTACACCTGATTTAGTAAATAATATAAATGTAATATTATATAGAGAAATATTCGATTTTTTGTGTTTGTTTTTGATCAATAATCGAAAAAACTACTTAACCCTATTTAAAAATTCTTTCACTATTAACGGAGGACTAGAAATTAAATCCTTTAGACCCATAGTGCTCCGAAGATATTCTTTGGTACAACGTGAATGGTGATGAGCCGGTCACCCGTGTTTATATCCAAGCCAATAACATAAATCATCACTTATGAAAAAAAAACCCTGGGTACGAGCTTTCCATTAGCGGATTGGACTCGGGTCTTTCGACTCGAAATTCCGACCACCCAACCACCCAACCACTTCAATTTGGCTATATGATAAGTTATGAAAAGTTCCTTATGTAGTAATTTGCTCAAATAGGCGGAGAGAAGACTTGACAGGTCGAAAGAATTCGGTCGAAAGAAAATCTTAGGCCTACGTGCAGCAGTGGAATGTAAAGGCTGAGGAAGAAGTGGAATACGTGATATAAAACTTGTATCATTTGTCATTAAAATCCTTCAGCAGTTTTCGCGTGATTAAGTTACAAACATATATCCAGATTTATCGACACGCAAACGTTCGGCTGAATTAGGACTATCCCGCTGATCATTACGCCATATTTTGAAATTAGATTTGAAATAACATCCATATAAGATCCAGCTAGTGCAAGAACTAAACCCTAATTATTTAAATTTGTGTAAGTCATATGCCGAAACAATGTTAACTCGTTTCAGCAATTTTCACAACATCTTATTTTCTGACGAAGCCAATTTCCACCTAAATGGACATGTAAACAAACAGAATTGCAGGTATTGGAGCAGCGAAAATCCTAAAGCTAAACATGGGAGGCCCCTTCACTCTCCTAAGGTATGGGCTGCAATTTCAGCAAAAGGAATCATCGGACCTTACTTTTTTGAAGATTCTCGAGGCCGTTACGTTACTGTTAATTCTGTCGAGTATGTGAAAATGTTACGGGAGTTCTTAGCACCGATGCTACTGGAATTTGCTGGCTATAATCGTAACACATGGTTTCAACAAGATAGAGCCACGTGTCACACATCGAACGAGTCCTTGCCGGTGGTCAAAGACATGTTTCCGGAAAAGCAGATATCCAGACGGGGTAACATCCCATGGCCACCCAGAAGTCCAGATCTATCTCCAGCAGACTTCTTTTATGGGGTTATTTAAAGAGTCGTGTCTAAATTGATAAACCGAATACACTGCGTTCACTTAAAGAAAAAATAATCGAAGAGATGTCGGCGATCTCGCGGTCTCTTTGCAGAAGAGTATTCGAAAACTTCAGGACTCGCTTAGATGAGTTCAAAACCGAAACGGTGATCATTTTGACGAAATAATTTTAAAAATAAATTACAACTAATTAGCTTTCTCGTAAATAAACAATGGCATAGAATATAATGCTCAATTAATGCCTATTGTGTTCGAATATCCAAATAATTATCGCAAACAATATTCTCAGCGGAATTGCTGTAATTCAAATTAATTTCAACACGTGTTATGTAGTTCTTTTAAACGCTAAGTTGCGTTGACGACGTAATATCCCAGTTGGCAGTGACCTTGCCTTCCACGTTAAGGGTTGCGAGTTCGATTCCGCTAGGGATGTTCGGTACCCATCGCCATTTTCGTGTATTATAGAGAGGTCGCTTCTTACGACACCCACGTAAAGAGAGAGGATGGGTTATCTTAAAGTCGATATGGCAGACACGTCGTACAAAATAGCATTATATGTGTCCAGGCCACAAATACAACATATCAATAGAAATAGTTTTAAATATCTACCACAGCATCGCCGTGTAATTTGGCTATATGATAAAATAAATAAATAATAATAAATTATATTTTAGTGTAAGATGCACAATAATTTTTGATATTATTAGATATAGTTTAATTCTATAAAGTATAATAAACGCCTATGTAGGTCTATACAGGCGGATATCATGATATGTAACACGGAATTGACAATAATATATACATAATTTAATACATGTCAAACCAATCCAATATATTATATCGCGTCCAACTGTTAAGTGCTTAATCAAATAAACAATGGCATAGAATATAATGCTCAATTAATGCCTATTGTGTTCGAATATCCAAATAATTATCGCAAACAATATTCTCAGCGGAATTGCTGTAATTCAAATTAATTTCAACACGTGTTATGTAGTTCTTTTAAACGCTAAGTTGCGTTGACGACGTAATATCCCAGTTGGCAGTGACCTTGCCTTCCACGTTAAGGGTTGCGAGTTCGATTCCGCTAGGGATGTTCGGTACCCATCGCCATTTTCGTGTATTATAGAGAGGTCGCTTCTTACGACACCCACGTAAAGAGAGAGGATGGGTTATCTTAAAGTCGATATGGCAGACACGTCGTACAAAATAGCATTATATGTGTCCAGGCCACAAATACAACATATCAATAGAAATAGTTTTAAATATCTACCACAGCATCGCCGTGTAATTTGGCTATATGATAAAATAAATAAATATCTTCACGTAATTCCCTATACAGGGGTAGAAAGAGGTCTAGTCTAGACAATTACGTCCCTTCGACCCACCTTCCACCGAATATATTTTTGGGACAACGTGACAGGTGGTAAGCCCGTCGCCATCTTTATGTCCAAGCAAACGATATAATTCGTATATAAGTTTTTGAAAAACCCTTTGGTACGAGCCTGCCACCTGGGGATCGAACTCGGGTCCTTCGACTCGAAATTCCGACCACCCAACTACTCGGCTTGATAGCCGTCATGATATGACTTAGTAATAAAGTAAATAATATCTTTATCAATTTATTTACTTGATTATTTTTTTAAGAATACTAGCAATATCAAATAACATTACTAGTATTCCTGTTAACGACTCCAACTAAGCTGCAATGATTGTGTCTGCAATGGTTCATGTTAATAGTCGAATGGCAGGTGCGAACCTGCGATGTTATGTTTCACAGTCCGCACCCTAAACCATTCAAACAACTTTAATACATCCTTTTTGTCCATTGCAGGAATATGCATATGTAGTATGTAGAAAACCACATTTTCTCCATTAACTCGAGTCAAATGACTTCGTTGTTTCCGAGTCCATAGCACAAGTACAATAGCTACTTGCTTTGGTATCAGAGCAATGTATGTTGTGTCTCGAGCTATGTATTTATTTTCAATTCACTTATTAGATACTTGTATTGTGTCTTGTATACGATGCATTGTGAACTGAATAATGTGACCATAAATAGTGTTGCCAAACTTCAATTAATTAAGAGATAATGAGACACGACTCTGCCGTGTAACGAGGGAGGGACATTTCCCGTAAATTGTGGACAGTGGTCCGCGAACAACGCTATTGCGCGGCGTTTCGGTTCGGAATGAATTTCTAAGTAAATGCCTATATTACACCTGATTTAGTAAATAATATAAATGTAATATTATATAGAGAAATATTCGATTTTTGTGTTTGTTTTGATCAATAATCGAAAAACTACTTAACCCTATTTAAAAATTCTTTCACTATTAACGGAGGACTAGAAATTAAATCTTTAGACCCATAGTGTCTGAAGATATTCTTTGGTACAACGTGAATGGTGATGAGCCGGTCACCCGTGTTTATATCCAAGCCAATAACATAAATCATCACTTATGAAAAAAAAACCCTGGGTACGAGCTTTCCATCAGCGGATTGGACTCGGGTCTTTCGACTCGAAATTCCGACCACCCAACCACCCAACCACTTCAATTTGGCTATATGATAAGTTATGAAAAAGTTCCTTATGTAGTAATTTGCTCAAATAGGCGGAGAGAAGACTTGACAGGTCGAAAGAATTCGGTCGAAAGAAAATCTTAGGCCTACGTGCAGCAGTGGAATGTAAAGGCTGAGGAAGAAGTGGAATACGTGATATAAAACTTGTATCATTTGTCATTAAAATCCCTTCAGCAGTTTTCGCGTGATTAAGTTACAAACATATATCCAGATTTATCGACACGCAAACGTTCGGCTGAATTAGGACTATCCCGCTGATCATTACGCCATATTTTGAAATTAGATTTGAAATAACATCCATATAAGATCCAGCTAGTGCAAGAACTAAACCCTAATTATTTAAATTTGTGTAAGTCATATGCCGAAACAATGTTAACTCGTTTCAGCAATTTTCACAACATCTTATTTTCTGACGAAGCCAATTTCCACCTAAATGGACATGTAAACAAACAGAATTGCAGGTATTGGAGCAGCGAAAATCCTAAAGCTAAACATGGAGGCCCCTTCACTCTCCTAAGGTATGGGCTGCAATTTCAGCAAAAGGAATCATCGGACCTTACTTTTTTGAAGATTCTCGAGGCCGTTACGTTACTGTTAATTCTGTCGAGTATGTGAAAATGTTACGGGAGTTCTTAGCACCGATGCTACTGGAATTTGCTGGCTATAATCGTAACACATGGTTTCAACAAGATAGAGCCACGTGTCACACATCGAACGAGTCCTTGCCGGTGGTCAAAGACATGTTTCCGGAAAAGCAGATATCCAGACGGGGTAACATCCCATGGCCACCCAGAAGTCCAGATCTATCTCCAGGAGACTTCTTTTTATGGGGTTATTTAAAGAGTCGTGTCTAAATTGATAAACCGAATACACTGCGTTCACTTAAAGAAAAAAATAATCGAAGAGATGTCGGCGATCTCGCGGTCTCTTTGCAGAAGAGTATTCGAAAACTTCAGGACTCGCTTAGATGAGTTCAAAAACCGAAACGGTGATCATTTTGACGAAATAATTTTTAAAAAATAAATTACAACTAATTAGCTTTCTCGTAAATAAACGATTTCTAAAATATGGTAAATGGTTTTTGTTATACGATTTTTTCAAATGTTAACTAATTCATGGCCCACCCTGTATTACTACTAATATTATTAGTATAAGTATAATTCGGAGTCAATTTTATAATTTACAGTTTATTATTTATTATTGTTTTAATTTATGCATGATGATGTCGAAATTACTGAACCAGTTATTTATAAACGGCAGCTTACCCTTATCTTTTGCGTTAACTGTGGCTTAAAATTGTAATAATCCGCGTAATGCCTCCGAGCCATTTAATAGATGCCGTAAATAAAGCAAAGAGGACAGTTTTGTGAGCCGGTATTAAAATGTGTTTATTCTTTAGGCCACTAAAACAGACATTGGCAGGGCGATTTGCGCGCCGTGAAATAAGTGTGGCCATGAAATATGTTGTGTAAAATAATAAATAAATAATAATAAATATCTTCACCAAATTCCCAATACAGGGGTAGAAAGAAGTCTAGTCTAGACAATTAAGTCCCTTCGACCCACGTTCCACCGAAGATATGTTCGGGACAACGTGACAGGTAGTGAGCCCGTCGCCGTCTTTATGTCCAAGCCAACGATATGATTAGTACTTAAGTTTTCGTTGAAGTTTAGTTGAAAAAAACCATTGGTACCATCCTGCCAACTGGGGATCGAACTCGAGTCTCTTGACTCGAAATTCCGACCACGTAACCACTCGGCTATCGTTAATTTAAAAAAAATATGTTGTGTCTGCTATAAAATGTTAATCTACGATAAAATGACCGAATGAATAACCGAGTGGTTGGGTGATGGGAATTCGAGTCAAGAGAACCAAGTTCGATCCTTATGCGGCAGGCTCGTACCCATGGGTTTTGTCTAAAACTTATGTACGATTTATATCGTTGGCTTGGATATTAAGACGATGACAGACACCAACTGTCCAGTTAACCCAAAGATATCTTCGGTGGAAGGTATACACCAGTATAGGGAATGGCGTTAAATATATTGTAAAGTATTTGTTTTAGTTTATAATATCATTTCTATTATACGGGCCACAGGTAATTTTAATGCGAACAAACATTTTACCTGGCTCTTTGCATAGCCAAACTTGAAACAAGTAATTTATTCGACCGTATCATATATTTAGTTAAGTTTTAGTTTTCATGCTAAAGATTTAGTATTGGCTTCGAGTTAGGACTTAGTTTATCGCATAAAGTAGAGATAAATCGTTTTATTTTGTTTTATGTGTCACTTTATCGTGTAGAATTGTTGATTCATTCAGGAAAAAAAGTAACCTATGTTGTTTCTCAGGTTTCAAGCAATCTCCATACAAAACTTCATTTCAAAAAGGCAGATTGATATGAAATTTCGGACTATGGATTGACGGTGCAAGCGTATCAGACAGAAAGACTTACTTAGACAAGAAAACCTTCGAAATGTGCTTTTTAAAAAAACATTCAAACGTGGGCCATGCTGTGCTATTATATAAATAAATAAATAAATATTTTCACGCAATTCCCAATACAGAGGTCAAGTCTAGACAATTAAGTCCCATTGACCCACCTTCCACCGAAGATATTTTCGGGACAACGTGGCCTGTCGCCAACCTTATGTCCAAGCCAACGATGAAATTCGTACATAAGTTTTTGAAAAACTCATTGGTACTGCCACCTGGGGATCGAACTCGGGTCTCTCGACTCGAAATTCCGACCACCCAACAACTCGGCTATCGTGACTTCGCTATTATATAGATGAAAAATTTCAAAATACTGCCCGTTTCAATTGGGTGATCCTACACTTAACAGTGGTAGAGCCACGCATCAGCTTTTGTTGTTGCATGAATGGGCCGGCTCGACCGGGGTAGTACCACGACCTCACAGAATAAAGGCGTGAAGTAGAAGTCTAACAAACTTCTGCGTTTCGTCTGTTGAGTGCAGGTAACCCGTGGCCCACTCACCCCCTTCCCCCAATTATGTGGGGGGGGGGGGAACTCTAAAGGAGGCAACGCATCTGCTATGCGTCTGGTATTGCAGGTGTTCATGGACGGCGGTAATCACTTACCATCACGTGAGTCACCTGCTCGTTTGCCTCCCTTTTTTTTGATAAGCAATAATCATGTTATAAATTTTATTTACTTTTTAATGGTAGTAAGTCACGATAGCCGAGTTGTTGGGTGCTCGGAATTTCGAGTTCCATCCCCAGGTGGCAGTATCAATGAGTTTTTCAAAAACTTATGTACGAATTTCATCGTTGGCTTGGACATAAAGACGACGACGGGCTCACCACCTGTCACGTTGTCCCGAAAATATCTTCGGTGGAAGGTGGGTCAAAGGGACTTAATTGTCTAGACTTGACTTCTGTCTACCCCTGTATTGGGAATTGCGTGAAGATGCTTATATTGATATTTATATTTTACATTTTTATTTACTTTTTAATGGTAATGGTTATTATAGCATTAACACTTATTTAAAAGAAATGCGAACGAAGCACCGTGTAAAAGCTAAAGCTGTTATAAATGCCAAAGTTTGGATGGACGGATGAAAATTTGTCAATCAATCACGTCAAAACAGCTCATCAAATCTGGATAAAATTTGGCACGGAGATAGATTATAGTCTGGAATAGCATCTTCTTTTTATCTCGGTAAACGGTCTCTGTGCGGGAAGCCTACAAGCTGAGTTTCGGAGTGCTGTGCCAATAGAGTCACAATCGGAAACTAGCAATATTATAAATGCTAGTTTCTATATTAGGGTGTTTGAATGTTTGTTATTCAATCACACCAAAATGGCTTAACAGATTACAATAACAGATAGAGGACACTTTAACCCAGAAAAAAGTATCCTATTGGTAAGATTTAAGGAATAACTTTGTTTTTTGTCTGATTTTTAGTATTGAGTGACGCCGAATGAATAAAGTTAGGGGTAAAAAGCAACCTTAGAGATCTTTCACAAATATAATTTGTCAGAGAAAAAAAAAACAGTTTCCGTGGCGATCAATAAAACGTAAAAAAAATTGATAATATTTTCACGCCATACTGGGTTAGACAGAGTTGTAGACAATTAAGTTCTATCGACCCGCCTTTTTTCGGCGACAATTCTTGGAATAACTTGACTGGTGGTGAGCCTGTTGCAGCCTTTATATCCAAGCCAACGATATAAATCGTACATAATTTTCGATAAACCCAATGGTACGAGCCTCAGGTCTATTTCACTCCCCAGGTGATTCGAATTCCGATCACACATAACTGTTTTTGAAAAAATACATATGTTTAAAGCTGTTGTATCCCAACTTGCGAGTAGGTTAAGCTCTGCAGCATATGCTGTAACAAAAATGAGGCTCTTAACTGATGTACAAACGACTAGACTTGTTTATTTTAGTTACTTCCATAGCATAATGTCATATGGTATTCTGCTATGGGGTCATGCAGCTGATGTAGAAACAGTATTTGTTTTACAAAAGATCATATGGCCCATATGAGCTGTATATTGCCTAAATTCACGAGAATGAATACTCGTCACATTACCTAATACACACTTAGTACATGCTGCTGACATAGGAACAGTATTTGTTTACAAACAGTATTTGTTTTTATTAGTTTTACAAAAGGGCCATTCGAGCTATATACTGTCTAAATTCTAGAGCATCTCTTAGAGAGAAATTTAAAGAAATTAATATTTTAACACTGGCCTCTCAATACATATATGAAAATATAATATATGTGCAAAAAAAAAAATTAATACTTTTAGCAAGACTTCTGATGTATATAATGCAAATACTAGGAACAAACACAAGCTTGTAACACCGGTTACAAGACTCCATAGAGTAAGTAACTCGTTCTTAGGGCGGTGTACACGCCTCTACAACAAAGTCCGGGTAAATGTGTAACGCCTGTCTATTAACAGGTTTAAGAAATTTATTAAAGAAAAGCTTTATAACTTAAGCTTTATACGGCGACGGGCTCACCACCTGTCACGTTGTCCCGAAAATATCTTCGGTGGAAGGTGGGTCGAAGGGGCTTAATTGTCTAGACCTGACCTCTGCCTACCCCTGTATTGGGAAGTGCGTATATATATATATATATATATATATATATATATATATATATATATATATATATATATACATATATATATATATATATATATATATATATATAAATTTATAGGAAGCGTTATTATAATATAAATAAATATATTAATGACAGTAACCCCTGAGAATGAGATGATCGCTCCCAAGCTATTTCTCGAAAATATCACATTCTATTTGTATAATGCATTATATTGTTAAAAATATTGATCAAAAAAGAGGATACCTACGGAGTTTCTTTCGCCTGTTTCTTCTCCGTTAGAGGTACCTCATTACAAAACGGTGGTAGATTAAAAATGACTATCGATAAACGTATGTATGTTCTTATGTCGATGAATAAATGATTTGATTTGATTTGTTATACTTAAGAAAATATTTCCCTTTGGGATACGAAATTTCTTCAAATATTTTTGGGGTAGAATGCGACCTGAAATGTTAAAATATTTTCACATCATTCTCAATACAGGGGTAGACAGAGGCCTAGACAATTAAGTCTTTTCGACGCACCTTCCGCCGAAGACACTTTTTTGGGACAACGTGACTTCTCCGTCTTTTATGTCCAAGCCATCAATATAAATCGTACATAAGTATTTGAAAAAACCCATTGGTACAGGCCTTGGGGATCGAACTCTGGTCTCTTGGCTCTTATTCCGATCATCCAACTACTCGGCTATCGTGACTGCTCTAACGGATTGAGATAAAATATCCCAATGACAAAGATTTTTTGTTATATGTAAAGTTTACTATATAATAGAGATAGAGGTATTTTAAAGGCGTCATGCATGCAACGTATCAATTCAGACTCTTGATTAGCTAGCGATTTATTGTAAATACACACAACATGCCTTTATTTTTATTTATTTATATATATATCTAATTAACTTTGATTACGCACTATTATTAGAGACATATATACATATGTATGTAGTAGGATATAGGAATAAACACAAAGGATTTGGAACATACACCAGCTTTGTAACACCGGTTACTAGACTCCATAGAGTAAATAACTCATTCATAGGGCGGTGAATACGCTTTTACAAAAAATCTCGGTAAATGTTCAAAGCCTGTCTATTAACAAGTTTAAGAAATTTATTAAAGAAAAACTAGAATATGTTACTGTAACCCCTGGGGATGAGGTAATCGATCCCAAGCAATTTTTAAAAAAATATCACATCACATTTGTTTAATACATTACATTGTAAAAAAAATGATTTAAAAATACCATTAATGGATACCCACGGAATTTCTTTCGCCTGTTTCTTCTCCGTTAGAGGAACCTCATTACGAAACGGTGGTAGATTAAAATGACTATCGATAAACGAATGTACATTCTTATGACGTTATATAAATGATTTGTGGATGAGCTCCGTGAACGAGTGGCGCACAGCAGTTTTCATGGTGTCACCAGCTCTGAGGTAACGAGTGGCGCACACCACTTTTCATGGAGTCACCAGCTCTGAGGTAAAGAGTTCGTTTCTCGGTCGGGTTAATATAGAAAACACATTTTATACACTTTCTAGGGTGTGGGTGTTTGTTGAAATTAGTTATTTCTGGTTCCATAATACAAGTGCTTAAGCTACTCATTTTGGGATCAGAGCAATGTTTGTAACGTTGTCCCTATTTATGTATATGTATATATATTAATTAATTAACTTTGATTACATTGGAGTGCGGTTTCGCAAATTGATTTGAGTGCACTACTATTAGAGACATATCATAAAGACATATATCTACATCATATATATAATGGGATATATGTACACATGTCATGCGGCATACTCACACAGTGAGTATGCCGCATGACTAGTAATTTTACAGTGGTAGAGCCACGCATCAGCTTTTGTTGTTGCATGAATGGGCCGGCTCAACCAGGGAAGTACCTCACGCAATACCGGCGTGAAGTAGAAGTCCTTCTGCGTTTCGTCTGGTGAGTGCAAGTAACCGGAGGCCCACACCTCCCCCAATTCTGGGGGGGGGCACTCTAAGGGCAGCAACGCATCAGCTACTCTTCTGATATCGCCGGTGTTCATGGGCGGCGGTAATCACTTTCATTCACGTGAGTCACCTGCTCGTTTGCTTCCCTTTTCTGTATTAAAAAAAACTTTACACATTACCTGTGGTCAACTACAAGGTATCTAATATAGCGGTTGCCAATTTGCTTTCCAAGCGTGATGATTATAACTAAATCTCCTGTACGGGAGAGTCTCATTTCCAGCAATTAACTTTTACAGACCGTTACGATGATTCTAATTTAGTATTGTAAATATAAACATAATTTTTTATCTGTAAATAAAGTATTAAGAAAAAACCAATAACTATTCTATATTACCTAAATATTTCTCCAATAAATTTCGTGTTTATAAAACACTTAAGTTAGACAGCAACTTAAAAGAGATCATTAATTATTTATAGATTTATTATTTCTAGAGAGTTATGTCGCTTATCAATATAAGCTGTCGATAATTTGTTCAGACTTTCATCTCATTAATTGATGTTTAATATTCAGCCTTTGAAGTTCATATTATTGTTTAACGAGATTTTAATAGATAATTAACTGAATTTAAAATTTTGTTTATCGCGATAGCCGAGTGGTTGAGTGAACGCAATTTGAGTAAACAGAGACGAGTTCGTTCTCCAGATGGAAGGCTCGTACCCAGAGTTTTTACATAAGTGATAATTGATGTCGATGGCTTGGATATAAATATGTGTGACCGACTTATCACCATTCACTGTGGGTCATAGGATTTAATTGTCTAGTCCTCTGTCAATGGCGAAAGAATTTTAAAAAGGTTTAATAGTTTTTTCTATTGTCCATTAAAAACAAACACGAAAAATGTCTGTACTTCTCTTTATTATATTAAATTTATATTAGTTACTTAATCAGGTGTAACAGAGGCATTTACTTAGAAATTTATTCGGAACCGAAACGCCGCGCAATAGCGTTGTTCGCGGAGCACTGTCCACAATTTACGGGGAATGTCCCTCCCACGCTACACGGCAGAGTCGTGTCTCATTATATCTTAATTAATTGAAGTTCGGCAACACTGTTTATGGTCACATTCTTCAGTTCACAATGCATCGTATACAAGACACAGTACAAGTATCTAATAAGTGAATTGAAAATAAATACGTAGACAGGGACAACATTACTTACATTCCTTCGATACCATAGCAAATAGCTATAGCACTTGTGTTATGTAATCAAAGAAATGAGTAAATAAAAGATGAAATCGAAACAACGAAAGAATCACAAAAATTCACACCCGAGATAATGTAGAAAAAGTGGTTTTCTACATACTACATATGCATGTCCCTGCAATGGAAACATAACACCGTAGGGTCGTGCCTGCCCTTCGACTATTATTATGAACCACTCCAGACACAATCATTGCAGATTACTTGGAGTGGTTAACAGGAATACTAGTAATGTTACTTGACATTGCTAGTATTCTTTAAAAAATTAAATAAATAAACAAATAATACATATATAGATAGGAACAACATCACATGTATTGCTCCGACCCCAATGTAAGATGCTAAAGCACTTGAGGAATGGGAATCGAAAACAACGAAGGCACCACAACCACCCAGACCCGAGAACATGTAGAAAAAATAGTTTTTCTACACTGACTCGACCGGGAATCGAACCCGGGACCTCGAAATGGTTGCCTTGAAAACCAGTATTTACGCCAGTCGTCTACGGAGGTCGTCGTTAAAATTAAGTTAAAATTAAAGTAAAAAAGTTGAGAAAAGTATTATTTACTTTATTACTGACAGTGAAAGCGGTTCGGAAAAACATATTAACACAATTGCCGTTGTCATTTAATAGGAAAACAGTTTAAGGTGTTTTTTGTGACACCGGGCACACGAAACTGACCTATATACGAGACGTTACGCCGGTCTTTAATCTGTTTAGGATCATTACGAACTTTCTACCTTCATACGATACAATTAGGTCCTTTACAGATAGACTGCTGCTTCTTTATATAATTTAATACTTGAGGTTGCTGAAACTATACGGCATTTAAAAACATCGTTACACACTCATTCTTTTGTTCAAATTAATTCGTTATTTTTTTATTATTATTTGTTATCAGAATCGACCGGTTTCGCCTTTCGGGGCATCTTTCAGGGTATTTAATACATTCATATATAGGGACATTATTACATACATTGCTCTGATCCCAAAGTAAGTAGCTAAAGCACTTGAATTATGGAACTACAAACAACGGAAGTACCACAAACGACCAGAATCCGAGAAAATGTAGCAAAAGTGATATCTACATAGAACCGACCGGAAATCTAACCCTCCCCCTTCCCTTAGAGCTCAGGGTTCTTCCTATCTAATGTTTTTATGCGTAAAGATTAAACAATTTCGCTCGCCCATACCGAACGACTTGTCCGCACCTCTGTCTCCACCGGTATTGGGAATAGCGAAAAGATATTTTTTTGAAGTAAGTGTTTTAAAAACTAACACGAGTGATTTATGGTCACTATATGAGTTTTAAAATGTTTCGAACTTAAATGCCTTCCGTTCCGTTGTGGTGTATGTCATTTTATCATTGTAAACTTTTTGCAAGTTTGTTCCGCAGTTGTTGAAGGTTGTGATAATTTGAACTTATTTTCAAAGTTAAATTTTGTTACAAACTTTGATAAATACTCATACTGTTAATTGTTATTATATCTTTATGCGTTTTCCCCAGTACTCGAGATAATCTCGAGAAGAGACTTAATTCCCTTAAAAACAGACCCTGTCGATCCACCTTTCACCGATTTATAAATGTACAATTAGATATATAATTATTCATACATAAAAACATAAACGAAAAATTATTTATTTATTTTTGCAAAATACTCAGAGGTTGGTGTCAAGTACTAAGCACACGAGTACTTAGTAGTATTGATTTACCTTTTTCGTATAGAAATTAATTTTCTCAGTCATTAATTACACAAATATCTAAATAAATTAAGAACAAAAAACAAGTACCTACAAACTAATATTAATTAATTTTAAAATAATACGGATGATTAGCACGCTTAAAATAATATTTTTAAGGGTAAAAAAAGCAGTAAAAAATTCATCGCAGTCGGTAGGATTCGAACCTACGCTCCCAGTGGGAATCTGATTTCTAGTCAGACGCCTTAACCGCTCGGCCACGACTGCTGTATATGAAAATGGTTATCAAAATGATTAACATAAGCACGCACACATATATTAAGATCAGTATAACGTACTTTCACTTCGGGAATTACACAAACTTGATCGTACATTATGACAACGATGAATCATCACTCATTACACGTAATCCTATCACATTTTTGGAGGTTTTCATGATCGCAAAATCCACCTTATGCCTATATTTTAACTATTAAAGATATTTATGTTCATAACATTTATTAATTTACTAATCGGTCGAAGAGAGGTACAAGACTACTCGGATAACTAGACGTGCATGTATGAAGAAAATGATGAATTTGAAAGAAGGGAAAGATACTCGTATTTAAGGAACCTTGCACATAGCGATCTGTTCTCTCTGGCTACCCTATGTGACTGTGTGTATACTGTGCGTGAAGATAAGTCAAGACATTTATTAAAAAGAATGGTTAATGTAATATAAAAGAATTAATGATAGTAAACTTCTGGGAATGAGTCGTATTATTTTGTTTTAATCAATAGCAAAAATGAAAATATTCTAAACTCTTCTCTTTTGGTTATTAGTATAGACACTTCTATACTTATGTCAAACAGAGCGTCGCGATGCAGGAATTTTCTGACATGGTAAAGAAGCATGCACGCGGCACTTCAGAGGTGGCGATGCTATGCTATCAGGTGTGTAGGCCACTCGACCACGGAGGTCATGAAATAAAACACATATAGAGTATATGATACACCGCCACGGCCCATTTTTTCCCCCTCTAAAACGTTTTCTCATTTAAAATTCACTTACCTAAAATAAATTTGGGTCTATCGCTCTGAGTGGGAATGCGAGATGCAAGACGTCCTACGTTTTGGAAGTGTATTGCGTTTTGTACTGTTTCAAGGAATTTCAGTATTTTCTAGTCACAATTTTTTTCTACACAATCGTAGCTATACGAAGCGTAGGAAGTTTTGTAGTTCTGCGTATTTCCATGTAATATCTTGACGACATTCTCAATGCTGGGATAGATAGAGGTCTAGCAAAGTATTTTCGACCCAGCTTTCATCGAACACATTGTATGGGACAGTGTGACATAGGTGAGCCTGTCGCCGACTTTATGTTCAACTTATCGATACAAATCGTACATAAGTTTTCAAAAACCGATTGGTACGCTGTCCTTATTCTGATAATATAAATCATACATAAGTTTTGAAAACCTATGCTGACCACCTGATAATCGTATTCGGGGCTCTTGACTCGAATTTTGATCACCCAACCACTTGGCTATCGTGAATTGTCTCATAATAAGTAACTAGTTATTGCATTTATTAAATGTTTATTGGAATTCCACCTTAATTACTTTGAAAGCATTTTAAATTATCATGTTTAAGTTCGGGCACCGGCCAACTTCAGCAAACGTTATAAATTAAAAGAGACACAAACGAAGCGGCGGCACAACATTATGCCTATTACAAGCGAAAATTTACTTTCTCCTCCGAGAGAGAAAGTATTAAAGTGAAATATGAGTCGAATCAAAATAAGAAAGAGACACAGCGGAATTTATACTTACAGTTAAACTTTTTTTATAGCCATTCGGCGAATGAGAAATTACGTTAATTAATTTTGCAACCGAAACAAAAATTAAAGCAAATTTTTCCATTTCGAGAGGTCGTTATTTCGTTTTATCTTTCAATGTTGCGATTTAGACAATTTCGTTAAAGTACAGGAAAATATTTAATATTAATTTTGTTATTTACGAATTTACATTGGGATGTAACATTTTAAAATGGTTTTGCTTCTTCCTTTTTCAAAATTAACTTTTTTGTAAAAAACTAAATTGTTAAAAAGGAAGAAGCAGTCTTTTCACATAACTGACTTATAGCATCCCCGGCATTTTCTAACATAAAATGATTTCCATAACGACCCGATAGCCTAGTTGGCAAGAACCGTGTCTCGAAGCTAGGAGTTGTGGATTCGAATCCCGATAGAACAAAGAGCATTAGTGTGGTGCATGCAATAAATGTTTGTGCGTGAGTCACGTATGTTTAATTGTATATATGAATATTTAATATAATATAGAAGTCACGATAGCCGATAGAATCGGTGGTCGAAATTTCGAGTCGACGAGACCCGAGTTTAATCCCCAAGTGGCAGGCTCGTACCAATGAGTTTTCAAAAACTTATATACGAATTATATCGTTGGCTTGGACATAAAGAAGATATTTAAGGACATAAAGAGATTTGCGTAAAGATATTTATATTTATTTATTTATATTTATTTAATATAATATGCCGTTGTCTTAGGCACTAAGACTAAAGCGATGGGTTCAGCACCTGTCACGTTATCTTAATCTTCGGTAAAAAGTGAAAGGACTTTCTTGTCTAGACCTCAGTCTACCCCAGTATTAGTAAAAAGCCTGAAGATAAAAGAACTAGTTTAAAAAGATAAAAAAAACTAGAACTTTGATCTGATGATACGAGTACTTTGTAGTTTATTAAATTGTTATATGTATAAAGTTTACAAAGTATAGACAAATATATGTAAACCCTTTTTGAAAATTATCTAACCTAAAGTACTTACTTCAAACTTTGGTCCCTTGTAATAGAGGCAAAGCGTCTATACATTTGTGGCATCTCATATTAAGGGTACTTGGAGAGGAGTCGGGGCGGCATCGGAGGTACTTAAATTGAGTAAGTGGCCAAAATATGATAAGGAAGCTTTTATGTTTATTCTATTTGCCGTAGACAAGATCGGTCGGTGTTGATATTATGTCTTCACGCGTTTCCCAATACAGGAGTAACCAGATAAACCTAGTCCTTTCGACCCGTATTTAACCGGAGCTCACTTGGGATAGCGTAATAAACTAATTCTTATATACATATAAGCGTCCTTAACTGCACTACAAATTCATTACACTAAAGTTTACCCCTAGCGTTATTTGAACCCGTTTAGCGTGGCAGGCAGGCGCTGAGCTATCGGGTCTTTAAGCAATTTAATAAAAACTAAATATCTTCACGTCATTCCCAATACAGGGGTAGACAGAGGTCTAGTCTAGACAATTTAGCCCCTTCGACCCACCTTCCACCGAAGATATTTTGGGAAAACGTGCCAGGTGGTGAGCCCGTCGTCGTCTTTATGTCCAAGCCAATGAATGAATCGTATCGTATCATATATGAATCGTACATAGGTTTTGAGAAAAACCCATTGGTACCAGTCTGCCACCTGGGGATCTAACTCGGGTCTCTCGACTCGAAATCCGATCGCCCATCTACTCGGCTATCGTGACTCTTAAGCAATTTGAATTAAATATGGCGTTAAATAATCGTATGTGTGTGGCGCAAGGCTACATATAATTTGCCTCATACACTAATTACTATTGCATATTCGAAATACGGTAGAGGGTCCTAATTAGTAAAGTACTACACATTCGACTTGATTCGACATTCGCTTTGAATATTTATCGCAACTGAAACTAATCTAAAATATAATGCTGGAAGTTTTGACTAATATTTTAGTGCTCATTTATTAGAAAAGTTATGACGACCAACCCAGCCTTCGAAGCTAAACTAAATAAATAATTTAACTTAATAAACATTATTTTTTACATAAGTAGATCAAAAATAGTTTAATGCTAATGTCAATGACGTATACTATAAGCACTTTGTTATTTTCTGTCAAGCAGTCTGTTAAAATGTCGTACAAAGTAGAGACAGTTGCCATCATATTATATAATTTTGCGAAATTTAATGGAAGAACAAAATGTTGTAATAGCACGTTAGGTGAATGTGTGAAGATTTAACAATAAAAGGAACCGAGGAATGTTGAGGTTATTTATTTATTTATTTATTCTTTATTGTGAAACCTTATACTAAGGGCTACAATGGGCGGACTTAATGCCTGGCATTCTCTACCAGTCAACCTTTGTTATGGTGAGAAGTAGATGGCAGGTGCGAACAAGAAAAATATAGATTAATGCTCCGATATAAAAAATATATACACATAAATAATAAATATTTTATGGAAAAATACATACATAAACTAAACCTACATAATTATACATAGATACATGAATAATATATATAAAATATATACATATAAATATATACATAAATATATATTAATGATTTTTAAGACAATACTCAAGAACTAATCTCTTGAACGAATAGGCATTCGGAGCAGATTTTATCTTCAAAGGTAGGGCGTTCCAGAGTAGTGCAGCTTGTACCGTAAAAGAGCAGTTAAAGTATCCTGATAATGTTGAGGAATGTGAATCATTCTCTGTATTACGTGACTATACAATAGCCGAGTGGTTGTATGATCGGAATTCGAGTCAAGAGGCCTGAGAGTTCGACCCCCTGGTGGTAAGCACGTAAAAATGGATTTTTTCAAAACTAATATAAGATTTATATCGTTGGTTTCGACATAAATACGGCGTCAGATCAACATACTATCACGTCGGCTTAAGATAAGCTTCGATTATTTATTTCTAAAAGTTAATCAAATCACTTCTAATAATTAATAAAAATCAACATTGCATACAAATAAAAAACGATTTGATGAAATAATAACAGAATTGGTAATTGAAAAGAGTTTATAATAAGCTGTTTAAAAATCACTTCTCTTTGTTTACCCGGTACAAAGAACAAATTGAAACGAACTTTTCAAACTAAAAAAGTTTCGAATTTTTCATTTCGCTGTTTGAAAATTAAAAACTTAAAGTGCCGAATTACCTTTTAAATTGTATACTTACTGTGAAGTTTCAGAATAATTTTTAATGCTTAAACTCATTACATTTCATTTTGAAATCTTTACGGCGACATGCATCTCCTAACAGATTACTCAATGACCTATCTAGAATACTCAAATATAATACAATTATATTAATTTGAGATTATTTTTAACTGTCAACAATATTAGGAAAGAAATAAAAAGTTAATACTTAATATTTTTAAATTGTCAGTAATATACGCATTTAATTTGCCATTTTGGACGCAATTCTCTTCTATGGGAATAATGAAAGATATTTTAGTAAAGGAATAGGCGGTGCATTTGCATCAAATCGATGAAATGTGTATTTATTTAAACTTCATTGAAAAGTGGGTCGAAACGAATTTAGTGTCTGGAACTCAGCCTCGACCCCAGTATATGAAATTGCGTGAAAACATATTTTTTTTTATCTTTTAGACTAATAACTTAGAGATTTAGTAAGGAATACTGAAAACATAAGTTCTCGCTCTAAAAGTAAAATCAAACTTATTTATCAATATAACATGTCAAATTCTAAATTATTTAATGGTTACATTAAAAAGCTCTGTTCCTGCCCATGTGTAAGCTCCGAAACATTAGAATACGGAATTAATGACATGCGCAGCTATTCACGTATGCGCGTTGATCACGTCCAAAATCCGGGGGGCGGCCATGAATTTTCAATTGCAAATTAAATACATTAAGCTTTGGAACGTTGTTCATACGTATTTAGAATCGTGTTGCTCCTTATTTAGCGTGATGTGGTTTATGTAATGATTGTTTGATTTTTCATTTATTTAGTTCTTTATTACAATGACTACCGCGGACGATAGGTGTACGTACTGGTTTTCATGATATCGCCAGCCCTGAGTTCGATTCCCAGTCCGGACAATGTAGAAAATACCTTTTCAACATTTCCTCGGGTTTGGGTGTTTGTGGTATTTTTGATTTCATAACAGAAGTGCTTAAGCTACTTACTTGTGTATGTGTTGTTGTCCCTACCTATGAATCTATCTATGTGGTTATTATATAATTTATAATTTATCATTATATCTATGCCATATTTCATCCAGATTCGTTCAGTCATTCTGGCGAGATTGACTAACAAGCTAATATCAAATGAAATAAATTTTTTCATGAGTTTCTCAATAAGCTTGACTGATCTGAGAGCTGATGAAGGAAAATAAGATTATTTTTCATACAGCATAGAGCTTAGCCTTCTAACAGGCTTGGATATATGGGAGACCCTTTAAAGCTTGAGATAGGCTTAACACTTCGTTTTTATGTTTTATTTATTTTATTTTGTTTTATTTATTAGTGTTATAACATTGTACTGACACTCTTCACGTGTCACGATCCTTACGTACTATCGTCACTCTTTCACATCTTAATCTAAGTTTCATATTTTCTTTTTAATATTTTAAAGACAGAGTAATTAATAACAATTTTGCGATGATTAAAACACTATTTAATCGGTCTCGCATGTTGCACGCCGTCTGGAAACAATCAACGGATCAGCAACCACCGGAAACGTTTAGACACTGGCGTGAAGTTTCGCTGAGCCGCTCGTTAGACAGACAAACTTCGAGCGAGTTCAACGTGTTGGCGTTTTGTGGCGATTAATGATGCGGGTCGAGAGGTGCTGCCTTGCTAATTGCTAAATGCCTTTGTGCTATTATTTTATTTGGATGTACGCCTGTGTTGGAAACGAATGTAAAGTTGTTTTGTAATTTTGCTGTGTGATATCGCCGTACGAATAATTTTTTTTTCTTCCCGTTTTCTTCCCGTAGATCTCGTAAGTGGCAACTAAGGCAGAAGCAGTTTTTTTATGTTTGTAGGTTGATATGTTCTCAACATGTTTTTTTAATCTACACTTTTTGTTCTAAACTTACTAAGTTGTGCTGATGATATTTTGTAAAGTTTTGTACATTTTCACACAGTTTCACATATTGGGGCAGACAATGAAGTTCTTTCTCTGTAGTTTATTTTGGGACTCGTGACTGGCAATCAGCCTATCGCCGTTCTAGTGACCATGCCAAAAGGTACTATAAACTTACGTAGATATATATTAAAATAGATAAATTTTCATGTATACATTTAAACACCTATCTCTCGAGTATAAACATTCATCATATTAATATTTGCGTCAAGCGGGATTTGAACCTCTCAGCTACGCAGGCATGCTCACTACCAACGAGGCCATCGGATCATAACAATTTTAACAATTTTTTATTGTAAAGAATATTTAAAAATTCGTATCGATTTCTTATCTCATTAAAACTGGCCAGCTGTTAAAATAATAATTGCTCAAAAGAAAATAATAAAAAAACATTGTGTCTGCGACTAAGAATAGGTAAAATTAATTGTAGTTTTCGAACAATGCTTGTTTTCTCCCTCGGCTTGTTTAGTTTATAATTAAAACTTAAGTTTTTCGTTTTTGAGTTAATACAAATTATAGAACTTTGCACATTGAGTACGAATGAATAGAACAAGGTAAATAGAAAAATGATTGGAGCAGGCTATTAAGCTTACTTGATTATGTTTTCAATATTTTTATCAATCTTATTATTGTTTTTATAAAGGTGGTCGAATCCGTCTCTTCATAGCTAGTTTTAGTTCGTACTACACTCTTGCTTATATCCCTTTATTATCTCAATAAAGGGATGATAAGGAATATAAACAGTTAATCCTTTCAACTTCAATGACGACCTCCGTGGACGAGTAGTGTAAACACCGGTTTGCAAAGTGTCGCGGTCTCGAGGTCCCGGGTTCGATTCCCGGACGGGTCAATGTAGAAAAACTATTTTTTCTACATTTTCTCGGGTCTGGGTGTTTGTAGTGCCTTCGTTGTTTCCGATTCCCATACTTCAAGTACTTTCTTAGCTTCTTACATTTCGATCGGAGCAATGCATTTGATATTGTCCCTATCAATACATGTATTTATTTATAAATATGAATATTTTTTTAACCCAAATTTTATCAGATTATCAAATTTTTTAAGGGCGTTGCGTATATTTTTGGGTAGACAGATGTCTAAATCGCGCTTTTCATCGAAGTTTATTTAGGACGTCGTAAAAGGAGGTGGGTTTATCGCCGTCTTAGTGTCTTAGCTAACTCTACAATATTCTTCGGTACATGCATCTGAAAGATGTAGTGACTAAAAGTGAGAAAGGTATGCTAAGATGGTTTGGCCATGTCGAGAGAATGAATGAAGAACGATTGATGAGAAAAGTGTATAAGACGAGTGTGAATGGAAGTGTAGCTAATTTACAATGTCTAAAATGGTAACTCTACAAAACTTATTTTTATAAAAATAAAACAAAAGAAAGCAAAGGCACAATACTACATACATATCCGAAAGAATATTAGAAAATAGCTCAAAAGGAAAAATATTACATTTTATTTTATAATATATATCCTATTTGCAAAGCAAAATATTTGATCCTTTAATTACAGAGAAAAAAAAATTAACTACTTATTAGCCTAAAATAATAAGTAAACAAATCTATTGTAAAAATACATATAAAAAAGCGTACGAAAAATGTTATACTAAAATGACTAAAAAGGAAAAAAATTACAATAGAGGCAAAGAGTTAAAGCCATAATATACTGAGTAAAAGGATAAGTATACTCTGTGACTGACAATTGATATTAAAAATATTTATGTATTACTCTGTGTATAACAAAAGAAAACAAAAACATTAAAATGTTTGTGAATTACTATCGCAGTACATATATCGCAGTATATCCGAGAAAAAAAAACATTATTTACTTTTTCGATGGCATACGTCGAGTTCTCTTGGTTTCATCGCTAGGTGAACGCGGTTTATTTCGCATCACTTCTTGGCCTTGCTTTGTCGACGGAACCTTACCAGTGGAAGTCTTGACGAGGACATTGGAAGAATCACTAGCAGTAGAAGAAACAATTGAGGGCCAAGTGGTAGCCAGCCCATCAAACTCCTCCTCGGTACAGATCTTAGTTCGAGAATTATCGGGAAGTTTGATGTATATTGCACCGTCGAGCGTCCACACATTTTTCATGCCAAAATGCTTACGGGATTTTTTGTGGACACTTTGTCGCACCTTAGTGAGGAATTCAGATAGCGTAACTGGAGTCCCCTTCAGCTTAGACTTCAATTTCCAGACCTCAGACTTGTTAACATGAGAACAAAAATGGACAAGCACAGCTCTTACATGCCCATTCGTCTGGAAACCCAACCGAAAACATCTCCTAATGGATGTGCTTTTAATATGTGAGAGACCCATTTTGTTTTGAACAAGATCTAATATTGTGGCCTCAACATTAACGGCAGGATTTTCGGGAACTCCATTAAACAGCAATAACTTTTTCCGATGCCTCATATCTAACTCATCAACAATGTTAGCACATCTCTTAACCTCATGATGTAAAAGAGATAACATATTACTTACAAGATCCTTAAATGTATAAAATTCTTGACAGAGCTGGACCAAAGTTGGATTCGATGGGACTAATGCCGCCTTTAACCGGTTCTCAAAATCTGACATCTTTTGCATCCAGCTAGCTTCAAGATCCTTTGGAATGTGGTCTACATTGGAGACATTTGCCATTGTGATAGCAGTAGTAGTTGTGGAAAAGTTAAACTAAATCTGTTATTGTCTTTAGATAAGATGTACTGAATGCAAGTATATTCTAGTTGCTGTTCACATGGATAATTATATTACACATCCATAGAAAAACTGGTTAATAACTTATTTAATTCATTTAAAGTTTAAATATGAAATATATTTAGTTTTAATAAAAAAACTAATTCAGAGCAACAAAATCACAGCTGTCTTTTATCACACCTACCCCCAAAAAAAAACCTATCCCTACGGGAAAGAGGCGTGGTTGTATGTATATATGTATGTATATTATAATAGATTAATTATGCAATTTGACTGATTTTTAAAGCATATTTATGCTGAACTTTTATGTTATTAAATTAAAGAGAAAAACGTTAAAATTTCAACTGACACGGGTGAGATCGAACCCGCGACCTTCGCCGATCCGTGGCGACGCTCTTACCTCCGAGCCACCGTGTCTTACACGCATCAGTTTTCAAAATTAAAGTTGGCGTTATCATATTGATAATTCCTAACTGAAAATCAGGATTATCAAATTGTCACTTGCAAAAGGGATAATAGATGGCGCCTATGCCAATAAACAAGGCATAAGTGATAAAAGAGAATAGAGAGATAAAATTTCAACTGAGCGTGTAAGATGAGAAAAGTGTACGGTGGCTCGGAGGTGAGAGCGACGCCAAGGATTGGCGAAGGTCGCGGGTTCGAATCCCACCCGTGTCAGTTGAAATTTAAACTTTTTTCTCTTTTATTTAATAACATAGTAGATTAATATTCATGCATATATATAAACTTCCGTGACTCGAGCAGAAATATTAATATTTAAATGAAGAACTTCGTGAACGAGTGTCGTACACATCGGTTTTCATGGTATTGCCAGCTCTGGGACTTATTTATTTATCTGGGACTAAGAAAACCGGTGTTCGAGCCCCGGTTGGGTCAGTGTAGAAAACACATTTTCTACAATTTCTCAAGTCTGAGTGTTTGTGGTACCTTCGTTGTTTTTGATTCCTTAATATATGTGCTTAAGCTGATTACTTTGGGATCAGAGCAATGTTTGTTATGGTGTTCCTATCTATGTACGTATTCATTTATTTATTAAATACATAATATCGTCATGCCATTACCAATACAGGGACGAGACAACTAAGTCCTTTCGACCCAACTTCCACCGAAGACACTTTTGGGACTACGTAAAAAAAATAAACAACAGAAACAAATACGTAAAGGAAAATGAAAATGAAATGAAAATATACTTTATTGTACCCCTACAAAAAATATTATGAGCCAAAAAAAAATTACAATATGTGGCCTTATCGCTGATAAGCGATTTCTTCCAGGCAACCCATGAGTTAAATATGTACATAGGAGTTAATACGGTAAGGAACTGAGTTAAATACGTATGTTTGGTCATTCAGTAGTGCAGATAGAGATAATAAAAGAAAGTTAATATGGAGGATAGTGGCGGAATAGCACTGTGTATATTAAATATCTGAACCAGTTTGCGCTTTGTATAATTTGGGAGAAAACAGAAAGCGCTAATTGCTGAGAGTACGCGATTTTACCACGATCAAGCGTTAGCATATCGATTCGCTGTACGATTATGGTTATATAATTTCTGAGGTTTTAAAAACATAAATACGCAGGCAGAAAAGAGCAGACAGAAGTAAAGTAAAGTAAAGTCCGTAAATGTCACAATAACCGAGTGGTTTGGTGATCGGTATTCCAGTTAAGAGTCCCGAGTTCCATCCCCCGGTGACAGGCTCGTACCAATGGTTTTTTCAGAACTTATGTACGATTTATTTAGTTCGCTTGGACATAAAGACGACGATAGGTTCACCACCTGTTATGTTGTTCCAAAAATGTCTTCTGTTAAAGGTGGGTCGTGAATGTTATGAGGATATTTATATATATTATATATTATAAATTCAGACATTGGATTAGGGAGCGATTTGTTGTAAATACACTTCCACACAACATGCCTCGTATCTAATTAACTTTGATTACGCACTATTATTAGAAACATATATATGTATGTATGTAGTATGCATACTACAAATTTGTAACAGGATATATGTGGATAACCTGCGTGAACGAGTGGCGCATGCACTACTTTTCATGGTGTCGCCAGATCTAAGTTCGTTTCCCAGTCGGGTCAATATAGAAAACACTTTTCTACATTTTCCAGGGTCTGGGTGTAGATAGATGTGGATGACCTCCATGAACGAGTGGCGCACACCCGGTCGGATCAATATGGAAAACAGTTTTTCTACATTGTGTTTGTGATACATTCGTTATTTCTGATTCTATGATACAAGTGGGATCAGAGCAATGTATGTGATGTTGTCCCTATTTATGTATGTATATATTAATTAATTAACTTTGATTACATTGGAGTGCGGTTTCGCAAATTGATTTGAGTGCACTACTATTAGAGACATATCATAAAGACATATATCTACGTTATGTATGTAATGGGATAAATGTACACATGTCATGAGGCATACTTAGATAAAAAAGCGATAGGCTTATTGCCTGTGGTCAATTACAAGGTATCTAGAACAGCGGTTGCCAATTTGCTTTCCAAGCGTTGTGACAATGACTAAATCTCCCGTACGGGAGAGTCCTATTTCCTGCAGTGAACTTTTACAGGCAATTACGATGATTCCAATTAAGTATAGTAAATATAAACATAATTTTTTATCTGTAAATAAAGTATTAAGAAAAAACCAATAACTATACTATGTCACCTAAATATTTCTCCAATAAATTTTGTGTTTATAAAACATTTTAACAGTGGTAGAGCCATGCATCAGCTTTAATAATCAGGGAAGTAAGTGAAGTAGAAGTCTAACAAGCTTCTACGTTTCGTCTGGTGAGTGCAGGTAACCGGAGACCCACACACCCCCCTCCCCTAATTCTGGGGGCACTCTAAGGCTGGCAACGCATCTACTGTGCCTCTGGTATTGCGGGTGTTCATGGGCGGCGGTAATCACGTGAGGCTCGTTTGCCTCCCTTTCCTATATAAAAAAAACACTTAAGTTAGACAGTAAATTAATTAGAAGAGATCGTTAATTATTTATAGATTTATTACTGCTAAAGAGTTATGTCGCTTATCAATATAAGCTGTCGAGAATTTGTTTCCACTTTCATCTCATTAATTGAAGTTTAATATTCAGCCTTTGAAGTTCATATTATTGTTTAACGAGATTTTGATAGATATTTAGCTGAATTATAAATTTTGTTTAACACGACATCCGAGTGTTTGAGTGTTCGGAATTTGAGTAAGAGAGTCGAGTTCGATCCCCTGATGGCTCGTACTGAGGGTTTTTTTCATAAGTGATTATTAATGTCATTGGCTTGGATATAAAACACGGGTAACCGGCTCATCATCATTCACGTTGTACAAAAGAATATCTTCGGAGCACTGTGGGTCCTAAGGATTTAATTGTCTAGTCCTCCCTTTATGGTGAAAGATTTTTTAAGTAAGGTTAAGTTTTTGCGATTATTCATTAAAAAAACACAAAAAATCGAGTTTTTCTCTATATAATATTAAATTTATATTAGGTTCTTAATCAGGTGTAACAGAGACATTTACTTAGGAATTCATTCCAAACCGAAAACCCGCGCAACAGCGTTGTACGCGGACCACTGTCCACAATTTACCTCAAAAGTCCTGTCTCATTATTTCTTAATTAATTGAAGTTTGGCAACACTGTTTACGGTCACATTATTCAGTTCACAATGCATCGTATACAAGACACAATACAAGTATCTAATAAGTGAATGGAAAATAAATACATAGCTAGGGACACCACATACATTGCTGTCATATCAAAGCAAGTAGCTATTGTATTTGTGTTATGGACACGGAAACTACGAAGGTATCACAAAAATCTGTACCCGAGATAATTTAGAATAATTGGTTTTCTACTACATGAACATATGACCTGCAGTGGACAAGTAGGCTGTTTTAAATTCAATAGCTTCATGGTTAGCCTTAATAGCCTAAGGGTGCGGACTGCCAAACATAACATCGCAGGTTCGCACCTTCCATTCGACTATTATCATAAACCACTCCAGAACAATCATTGCAGCTTAGTTGAAGTTTTTAACAGGAATACTATTAATGTTATTTGACATTGCTAGTATTCTTAAAAAAAATAAGTAAATAAGTTGAAAAAGGTATTATAAGTTAAACACGATAGCCGAGTGGTTGGGTTAGGTTAGATTACGTCGAAATTTCGAGTCAAGAGACCCGAGTTCGATCCCCAGTGGCAGGCAGGCTCGTACCAATGGGTTTATCAAAAACTTTTGCACGAATTATATCGTTGGCTTGGACATTAAGACGGCGACGGCCTCACCTCCTGTCACGTTGTCCCGAAAATATCTTCGGTGGATAGTGGGTCGAAGGGACTTAATTGTCTATGCTAGACGTCTGTCTACATCTGTATTGGGAATTGCGTGAAGATATTTATTTATTATAAAGGTATTATTTACTTTATTACTGATAGTGAAAGCGGTTCGGAAAAACTTATTAACTCAATTGCCATTGTCATTTAATAGACAAACAGTTAAAGTTGTTTTTTGTGACACCGGGCACACGAAACACTATATACGTTACGCCGCTCTTTAATCTTTTTAGGATCATTAGGAACGTTATAACACTTTCTACCTTCATACAATACAATTAGGTCCTTTACAGATAGATTGCTGCTTCTTTATATAATTTAATACTTGAGGTTGCTGAAACTATATGAAATTTAAATAGATCGTTACACACAAATTCACTTGTTGAAATATATTCCGATTTTGCTTTTTTTAATAATTAGTTATAAGAATCGACCGATTTTGCTTTTCGGGGCACCTTTCAGGGTATTTAGTTATATGTATTCATAGGGTCATTATCACATACATTGCTTTGACCCCAAAGCAAGTAGCTAAAGCACTTGGATTATTGATCTACAAACAACGGAAGTACTACAAACAACCAGAACCAGATAAAATGTAGAAAAGTCATTTCTCAATTGAACCCACCAGGAATCAGACCTTGGGGTCTCTCAGAGCTCAGGGTTCTTCCTATCTAATTGGTGCATGCGAAAAGTTAAAAAAAATACGGTTGCCCATACCTACCGATTTGTCTACACCTGTATTGGGAATAGCGTGAAGATAGCATTTTTAAGTAAAAGTGTTTGAAAAACTAATACGTGTAACTTATGATCACTATGTGTGTTTCAAAATGTTTCCGACTTAAAAGCCTTCCGTTCTGTTGTGCTGTGAGTCATTTTATCATTGTAAACTTTTTGCAAGTTTGTTCCGCAGTTTATCACCTGCACAGCAGCTGTTGGCGTGGCAGCACAGTGCCATCTCAATTTGAAGGCTTTGATAATTTGAACTTATTTTCAAAGTAATTTTTTTTACATTAAATTTTTTGTTACATACTTGATAAATATTCATACTGTTCATTGTTATTATATCTTCATGCGCTTTGCGCCCAGTACTCGAGATCATCTCAAGAAGAGATATTAATTCCTAATTTTAAACAACCCTTTCTAGGCAACCCTGTAGATCCATCTTTCACTGATTTATAAATGATATACTTCACAACAGAACGGATGGCTTTTATATATAATTAGATAAACAAAGTTTATATATAAAAAAAATATTTATTTATTTTTGCAAAATATACAGAGATTGGGGTCAACTACTAAGTATAGGAGCACTTAGTAGCATTGATTTACCTTTTTTTGTATTTAACTACACTTACATATCTTGATAAATTTAGAACAAAAAACAAGTACATACAAACAACAATTACAAAATTAAACAATTTGAAATAATACGGATGATTAGTACACTAAAAATAACATTATTAAGGGTAAAAAAGCATTAAAAAATTAATCGCAGTCGGTAGGATTCGAACCTACGCTCCCAGAGGGAATCTGATTTCTAGTCAGACGCCTTAACCGCTCGGCCACGACTGCTGTGTATGTAGTCAACAAAATGACTATCATAAGCACGTACACTTATATTAAGGTCATTATTATGTACGTTCACTTCGGTAATTACACAAACATGATCGTACATTATGACAATGATGAATCAGACATCACTCGTTACACATAATCCTATCACTGTTTTGAACGTTTTCATGATCTCTAAGTTCACTGTATGCCTATGTTTTTATTAAAGACATTTATGTTCAAAACTTTTATTAATTTACTAATCGGTCGAAGAGGGGAGGGTCAAGAGTGCTCGGATAACTAGACGTTCATGTATGAAGAAAATGATGAATTTGAAAGAAGTGCAAGAGATACTCGTATGTAAGGATCCAGGCAAATGCCGATCTGTTCTCTCTGGCTACCAGATAATAATAAGTCAAAAGATTTATTAAAAAAAAAAACTTTACGAAAAGGGTTAATGTAATTATAATTAATTATAATTATTAATATAAAAGAATTAATGATAGTAACCTCTGGAAATGAATTGATCTCTACCATGGTATTTCTAATTATATTATGTTCAATTATGTATTGATATTGCTTGTGTTATTTTTGATTTAATCCATTGCAAAAGTATAAACATTGTAAACTCTTCTCTTTTTGTTATTAGTATAGACACTTCTATACTAATAGCTAAATTTAATAACGCAGAGGGGCTCACCACCTGTCACGTTGTCCTAAAATATCTGCGGAGGACGGTGGGTCGAAGGGACTTAATTGTCAAGACTAGACCTCCGTCTACCCCTGTATTGGAAATGGCGTAAGGATATTTATTTATTTAAATTTAATAACGCTACAATGTCTAAGATGGATTAATTTTCAACCGACAATGACGCCGTACCACCGTCTATATGTTTTCGTACGTACATTTGTTAGGTAATGTCAGTCTCGCCAATTTCATTTTCATAATTTTGTTGATTTAAATAGATCATAGCTTATTTGAATTTTTACAAAGAAATTTATTTTAAAGAATGAGTAAATTTAAGAAGAGATATATTTAGATATTGAGACAGACAGAATACATATTGAGTACAGAAAATATATTATATAAAATTAATTATGAAACTTAAGGATATGATGGTAATACAAATGGCGGTACGGTAATACAAATTGGAAATTTGGGTGGCTATTGCCGTACTGTATCGGTAAAAATATACATTTCTTCCCGTGGGTATTGTAAGAGATGTCTGAGGAATATGAGTTTACAGTTGCCAGTTAGGGAAAATATTATACCCAAAAAAATTAAAACGTCTTAAAAACCATCTTAAAAAATAACCAGTCCAAAACCCTTCAGACATTTAACGGGCAGCGTTTCCTAAGGTGAAGAAGTGTCGCAATGCGTTCGCCAATCCGCTTGCCAAGCATCGCGTTACAGGAATCTTCCCACATGTTATAGTAGAGACCTGTAACCTTTAACAGGCTCTTACCATCATGATATGATAAATAGTAGATTGATGAGTTTAAATTGCCTAGACCTCTAACCACCCTTGTATAGGGAATCCATTAACGACAAACAGTTGTGCTGTTTTTGAAGCTGCGCGTATCGTGACATCGTTAAGTATCTGCAATATACATGTGTATAAATAAATAAATAGGAATAAATAAATAAATAAGACAGGAACCAATTCAATATATTGCTGTGATTCTAAAATACTTCTTTTATGGAATAGGAAACCATGAAGGTAGCACAAACACCTGCAACCAACATAATGAAGAAAAAGTACTTTCCTACATTGACTCGCCTGGTAATCGAACGCGGGAGCTTCAGAGCTAGCGATGCTATGCTATCCGGTGCTTAGGCCACTCGACCACGGAGGTCATCAAATAAAATACATATAGAGTGGTGGTGCATACAGTGGAATTGGTGCACGCATCTGTGGGAGGGTGGGTGGTGCTATTCTTCTCTTCGGACAAGGTGACATATACCTTTTTATATTAGCGTGCGGAATGTTGCGAAGTAATTTTTTAAATTACAACTTTACAATGAATTTCGGCAAAGTAACGCCTGAGTCAATTAACTCTTCTTCTCTTCGGACCAGATAACATATACCTTTTTATATTTGCGTGCGGAATGATGCGAAGTAATTTTTTAAATAACAACTTTTCATGTAGAGTATATGATACACCGCCACAGCCCAAATTTTTCCCCTCTAAAACGTTTTCTCATTTTAAATTCACTTACCTAAAATAAATTTGGGTCCATCGCTCTGGGTGGGAATGCGAAATACTAGACGTCCTACGTTTTGAAAGTGTATTGCGTTTTGTACTGTTTCAAGTAGTTTCAGTACTTTCTAGTTACAATTTTGTCTCGACAATCGTAGCTACACGAACGTAGCGTAGGAAATATTGTAGTTCCACATATTTCCATGTAATATCGTCACGCCGTTCCCAATACTGGGGTAGGCAGAGGTCTAGCCAATTAAGTATTTCGACTCAGCTTTCATCGAACATATTTTTTGAACAATGCGACATGTAGTGTGCGTCGCCAACCCATCGATACAAATCGTACGTAAGTTTTGAAAAACCCATTGGTACGAGCCACCTTGTTATCGGACTCTATGCCCGTCTTTATTCTAACGATATAAATCATACATAAGCTATGGAAAAACTCCTTGCGTATCACGGAGTTTTTCCAAACTTGCCGACCTGGTGATTGAATTCCGGTCTCTTCACTCGAATTCCGATCACCCAACCACTCGAATATCGTAAATCGTGAATTGTTTCATAACTCGTGAGTTGTCCGTAACTAGTTATTGCATATTTAAATTTTCTTTTATTTAATGTTTATTGGACTTCCACCTTAATTACTTTGAAAGCATTTTAAATTATATTGTTTAAGTTCGGGCACCGGCCAACTTCAGCAAACGTTATAAATTAAAAGAGACAAACGAAGCGGCGGCACAACATTATGCCTATTACAAGCGAAAATTAACTTTCTCCTCCGAGAGAGAAAGCATTAAAGTGAAATATGAGTCGAATCAAAATAAGAAAGAGACACAGCGGAATTTATACTTACATTTAAACTTTTTTATAGCCATTCGGCGAATGAGAAATTACGTTAATTAATTTTGCAACCGAAACGAAAATTAAAGCAAATTTTTCCATCTCGAGAGGTCGTTATTTCATTTTATCTTTCAATGTTGCGATTTAGACAATTTTGTGAAAATACAGGTAAATAATTAATTTTAATTTAGTTATTTACGAATTTACATTGGGATGTAACATATTAAAATAGTTTTGCTTCTTCCTTTTTAACACTTTACTCTTTTATATCTTTTCACATAACTGACTTGTAGCATCCCCGGCTTTTTTGTTTTTTCTATAACGATCCGATAGCCTAGTTGGCAGTGACCGTGTCTGACCGTGAGCAAAACATTTGTGTGGTGAATGCAATAAATGTTTGTGGGTGAGTCATGTATGTTTAAATGTATTTATGAATATTTAATATAATATACCGTTGTCTTAGGCACTAAAACTAAAGAGTTCAGCACCTGTCACGTTGTCTCAATCTTTGGTAAAAAGTGAAAGAACTTTCTATTCTAGACCTCTGTCTACCCCAGTATTAGTAAAAAGCCTGAAGATAAAAAGAGTGACTAGAAGTTTGATCAGATGATACGAGTACTCTGTAATAAATAAATAAATAAATATCTTCACACAATTCCCAATACAGATGTAGATAGAGGTCTAGTCTTGATAATTAAGTCCCTTTGACCCACCTTCCACCGAAAATATTTTCGGGACTACTTGTAGTTACTCTGTAGTTTATTAAAGTACTTTGTAGTTTATTAAATTGATATTTGATAATATCAAGTTTACAAAGTATAGACAAATATATATAAACCCTTTTTGAAAATTATATAACCTAATGTGCTTACTTCAAACTTTAGTCCCTTGTGAGAGAGGCAAAGCGTCTATACATTTGTGGCATCTCATATTAAGGGCACTTCGAAAGGAGTCGGGGCGGCATCGGAGGTACTTAAATCGAGTAAGTGGTGAAAATATGATAAGGAAGTTTTTATGTTTATTCTATTTTCCGTAGACAGGATCAGTCGGTGATGATATTACGTCTTCACGCATTTCCCAATACAGGGGTAACCAGAGATAGACCTAGTCCTTTTGACCCAAATTTCACCGGATGGCGTGATAAACTTACTCGTATAAAGCGTACATATTAGCGTTTATAACTAGACTACAAATTCATCACACTAAAGTTACCCCTAGCGTTATTTGAACCCGTTTAAGGTAGCAGGCAGGGGCACCTGAGCTATCGGGTCTTTAAGCAATTTAATAAATAATAAATAAATATCTTCACGTCATTCCCAATACAGGGGTAGACAGAGGTCTAGTCTAGACATGAAGTCTCTTCGACCCACCTTCCACCGAAGATATTTTGGGACAATGTGACAGGTGGTGAGCCCGTCACAGTCTTTATGTCCAAGCCAACGATAGGAATCGTACATAGGTTTTGAAAAAACAAATTGGAACGAGCCTGACACCTGGGGATCGCACTCGGGTCTCTCGATTCAAATTCCATTCACCCGACTACTCCGCTATCGTGACTCTTAATCAATTTGACTTAAATATGGCGTCAAATAATCGAATGTGTGTGGCGCAAGGCTACATATAATTTGTCTCATACTTTAATTACTATTGCTTATTCAAAAGACGGTAGATGGTCCTAAGTAGTAAAGGGTTAGGTATTCGACATTCGCCTTGAATATTTACCGCACCTGAAACTATTCTAAAATGTAATGCTGGAACTGTTGACTAAAGTTTTAGTGCTCTTTTACAAAAACGGTATGAATACTAACCCAGCCTTCGAAGCAGTGGTCGAGGCTTCGGATCCCGCTTGGGGCAAACATTTGTGTGATGAATATGAACGTCTGTACTTGAGTACATAAACGTGTTTAAAATGTACTGAACTAAATAGAGTAAAACATCAATTGCTTACATTAACAGATAAAAATAGTTTTATGCCAGTGCCAAAGACGTTATATATGCACTTGTTAATTCTCTGTCTGTTAAACTGTCGAAAAATCAGAGACAGTTGCCATCATATTATAAATATAAAATGTTGCGAAATTAAATTAATTCGATGGAAGAAAAAAATGTTGTAATAGTACTTTAGGTGGATGAATGAAAATTAAACAATAAAAGGAATCGAAGAATGTCGAGGTTATGCATATTACAAGCGATATGTTCTCTCACGATAGCCGAATGGTTGGGTGGTCGGAATTACGAATCAAGAGACCCAAGTTCGATCCCCAGGAAGCAGGCACGTCCCAATGAGTTTTTCAAAAACTTACGTATGAGTTATAACTCGTTAGGTCCAAGCTAACGATATATCGTTGGCTTGGACCTAATGACGACGACGGGATCTCCACCTGTCACGTTGTCCCGAAAATATCTTCGGTGGAAGGTGGGTCGAAGAGACTTCATATCTAAACTAGACCTCTGTCTACCCCTGTATTGGGAATGACGTGAAGATATTTATTTATTATTTATTAAATTGCTTAAAGACCCGATAGCTCAGGTGCCCCTGCCTGCTACCCTAAACGGGTTCAAATAACGCTAGGGGTAACTTTAGTGTGATGAATTTGGATTGGGAATTGCGTGAAGATATTTTATATATTATATTCTTGTTCTCTAGCAACCCCGTTAGAGACTATACGATAGCAGAGTGGTTGGATGATCGGAATTCGAGTCAAGAGACCCGAGAGTTCAATCCCGGGTGGTAGGTACGTACAAATGGATTTTTTCAAAACTTATGTAAGATACATATCGTTGGTCTCAACATAAATGCGGCGTCAGGTCAACCTACTGTCACGTCGGCTTAAGATAAGCTCCGATTATTTATTTCTAAAAGTTAATCAAATCGCTTCTAATAATTATTAAAAAATCAACGTTGTACAGAAATAAAAAAAAAACGATTTGATGAAATAATAACAGAATTGGTAGTTGAAAAGAGTTTTCATAATAAGCTGTTTAAAAATCACTTCTCTTTGTTTACCCGGTATAAAGAACAAATTGAAACGAACTTTTCAAACTAAACAAGTTTCGAATTTTCCATTCCGCTGTTTCGTTTGAAAATTAAAAACTTAAAGCGCCGAATTACCTTTTAACTTGCATACTTACTGTGAAGTTTCGGAATAATTTTTAATGCTTAAACTCATGAAATTTCGTTTTGAAATCTTAACCACGACATGCATCCAGGTTATTCATTAACCTAGCTAGAAGACTCACATATAATTATAATAATAATAATAATAATAATAATAATAATAATAATAATAATAATAATAATAATAATAATCTTTATTGATAAACCAATTAAACAGAATCATGAATAACAGTGGTTTGTGACCCCTGAGCTAGGGATAAGATACCTGTGTTTCAGGGGCCACTTTCCTTGCCAGTAAATAGTTTAAACAAATTTAAATTTTTAATTAGTCTAACGAAAATTATAAAATTTTACAAAATTAAAAGAATTTTTAAAATATATTTTGTGTGCATGAGTGTGTGTGTGTGTGTGTGTGTGTGTGTGTGTGTGTGTGTGTGTGTGTGTGTGTGAGCGTGTGTGTGTGTGTGTGTGTGCGTGCGTGCGTGCGTGCGTACGTGCGTGCGTGCTTAGTCAAATATTTATAGATAATAGATTTTCAGTGCTTTTGAAATCGAACTTATTTAACCAGTCAGTTACAATATTCTTGATATTAAAATTACTAACATTTGTATAGTTTAGGGGCAAGAAAATCAAAATGTCTTTTAAATACTGCGCTATTTGCTCTTGGGATAGGATAATTATGACGGCCAAATGTACATACATGGTCCAGCATATGCTACAACTATCTTCTTTATTTCTCCAATTGTATTGTATTGCTATAATGAATTTTGAACATATAACGAATTTTATGTGAGAGAAATAAATTTAATACTTTTTCCAATCGTACGGATTGATACTATTATTTTGAGATTATTTAAAACTGTCAACAATATTAGGAAAGAAATAAAAAGTAAATCCTTATTATTTTTATATTGTCAGTAATATACGCATTTAATTTGCCATTTTGGACGCAATTCTCCTCTATGGGAATAAGATGAAAATGAAAATGAGATCGCCATGAATGATATTTCAGTAAAGGAATAAATGATGCATTTGTACAAATATTTTATGATGCATTTGTACAATTATTATTAGTATCTAAACTTCGATGAAAAGTGGGTCGAAACGATTTTAGTGTCCGGAACTCAGCTTCTATTCCAGTATGTGCAATTGCGTAAAAACATATATTTTTTAAATCTTTTAGACTAATAACTTAGAGATTTAGTAAGGAATACTGAAAAAATAAGTTCTCGCTCTAAAAGTAAAATCAAACTTAGTTATATTGAATAACATGTCAAATTCCAAATTATTTAATGGTTACATTAATAAGCACTGTTCCCTGCCCACGTGTAAGCTCCGAAACATTAGAATACGGAATTAATGACATGCGCAGCTATTCACGTATGCGCGTTGATCACGTCCAAAATCCGGGGGGCGGCCATGAATTTTCAATTGCAAATTAAATACATTAAGCTTTGGAACGTTGTTCATACGTATTTACAATCGTGTTGCTCTTCATTCAGCGTGATGTGGTTTATGTAATGATTGTTTGATTTTTCATTTATTAAGTTCTTTATTATAATGACTACCGTGGACGATCGGCGTACGTACCGGTTTTCACGGTATCGCCAGCCTTGAGTTCGATTTCCAGTCGGGTCAATGTAGAAAATACCTTTTCTACACTTTCACGGGTCTGGTTGTTTGTAGTATTTTTGATGCCATAACACAAGTGCTTAAGCTACTTATTTTGGAAGCGGTGTATGTGAAGGTGTACCTATTTATCCATCTACCTATGTGGTTAGTATATAATTCATCATTTTGGAGCAATACAATTATGCGTGTATGAATTCTTAGGCAAAATGTTAGACTTTCCCGTGAAGCGAACATAATTTATTCCTTGATTAACGAATTCTATTTCAATCTTTCACTGTTTCGTAGTGATGCCGGCTGCTTCGAGTAGCTACGAAATTGTGCTTCTAAAAATAGTACAAGCTGACAACTGCTTCATAGGCATGATAGTCATGTAGTTTGGTGATCAGTTCATTCGAATCAAGAGATGCGAATTCGATCACCAGAGAGAAGGAGGCTCTGTCCTAAAATTGATTCATGCATTACCTCTGAATTTGTTTCTTTCATATCCTATAGTCAAAAATAGATCTCCGTAACTCGTGCCATAGAATAAAATCAGTTGTGTTAAATCAGACTTCTGTTGTCGTCGAAGGGAACCGTACATAATCGTTTCCGGGATAAAATCAATGTGTAATACTACAGTATGACCTATTTCTATGCCATATTTCATCCAGATTCGTTCAGCCGTTCTGACGAGATTGAGTAACAAGATAATATCAAATCAAATCAAATATTTCATCAGTTATTTAACAAGCTGATGCTTGACTGATGTGAGAGCTGATGAAGGAAAACAATATTTTTTTCTTACAGCATAGGCTGCAGAGCTGTGCATTTTAGCAGGATTTGATATTTATGAGACCCATCAAAGCTTAAGTAAGGCTTTCATTTAGTTATTATTACACTGGTACCATACGATTGTTGAATATTTTGTTTTATTTACTTTTGTTATAACATTAGAATGTTATAACAATAATAAATAAAACAAAATATTAGTACACGGAACACTCTTCACGCGAGTTAAAATCGCACCTGTCTCGGTTTTTTTTACGTAGTAATTTAATGCGCGCATAATTTTTATTATGTATCACGCTCAGTACTCAGAGCGTGAGTGAAAGTATTTTTTCTCTAGTTTGGTCTTTACGGATCTTCACGCATTGTTTATTAAGGGAACGCCAGAGAGAACAGATCGCAAAGTGTCACGATCATTACATATTGCCGTTAGTTTTTCGATTCTTAATCTATGTTTTTTTTGATGTGAAACATCTATAGCCGCACGTAAAACCGATTTCTGGCGTGGCGACGCATGCCGCGCTATACAAAGGTATACTAATTTACACCCTATTACCTGAGAATTAAGGTTTATAATTAAACACTGAAATCCCTTTTTTATATTTAATTAATTATATTCATATTATTCATATTAGTGACTATGTAAATTATATTAAGATTTCATTTTTACATGAAAGGTCATTTCCTTATAGTCAAAAATGTTCAATAATTTTTAAAACGAATAAACATAAACTACCATTAAAATTAGCTGGAGATTTTAATATAAATTTGCAAGAGCTGAATCACTGCCATTTATGACATTTCTTCAAAAAGAATTTCAATTGCAAATCAATAACAATCCAAAAGAATTTTCTACCAAATATGGAACAACTATAGATGCTGTAATTGTGAGATATCTTGATAATGTTTCATCCAATACTTTTGTAACGTATTAAATAAATATATAAATATCTTCACGCAATTCCCAATACAGGGGTAGACAGAGGTCAAGTCTAGACAATTAAGTCCCTATGACCCACCTTCCACCGAAGATATTTTCGGGACAACGGGACTTTACTACTACGGGACTTTTGTAACGTAGTTTAGTTATCATCGACCAATCGTCACAGTAATACCGGCAGAAGAAACATCGAATATAACTATAACTGAAGTCACAGAGAGAGAGAGAGAGAGAGAGCAAATATTTAAATTGTGGCCACTTGATATTAATATCGAATTTTTATATCAAATGTAAATAAATGTTTATTAAATAAAGTTACCATTTTCTGTAAGAAATTCGTAATACTTCATTTTTTCATTAGTATTTTGTTAGTACTTCATTTTTTCATTCCTGTAATAATATTATCTTTTATGCATATTACTTGTACACACACGATGTTTCACATCTGCCAGGCGTCCCATGACGACTCACATTTTTTTTTGATCTACACTTTTTGTTCTAAACTTACTACGTTGTGCTTCATAATATTTTGTAAAGTTTTGTACATTTTCACACAGTTTTACATATTGAGGCAGGCCATGGTCTAGACAATGTTCAAGTTCAACAAAGTTCTTTCCACCAACTTTTCTCTGTAGCTTATTTGGGACAACGTGACCGGCAGTCAGCCTATCACCGTCATAATGTACAAGCCAAAAGGTACTATATTCTTACATAAATACATTTTAAAATATTCATATGTACATATAAACACCCGTGTCTCGAGTAAAAACATTCATCATATAAATATTTGCCTCATGCGGGATTCGAACCTCTTAGCTACGCAGGTACGCCCTTTTATGCAGGTACACTTCCAATGAGGCCATCGGATCATCAAAAACAAAATTTTTTGGAAAAATATTTTAAAATTCGTATCAATTTCTTATTATCTCATTAAAACTGGCCAGCTGTTAAAAAAGTAATTGCTCAAAAGAAAATAATAAAAAAGCCTAGTTTGTGTCTACGACCAACAATAGGTAAAATTAATTGTAGTTTTCGAACAATGCTTGTTTTCTCCCTCGGTTTGTTTAGTTTGTAATTAAAACTTAAGTTTTTCGTATTTGAGTTAATACAAATTATAGAAGTTTGTACATTGAGTACGAATGAATAGAATAAGGAAATAGAACAAGGTAAATAGAACAATGATTGGAGCAGGCTATAAAGTTAACTCGATTGTGTTTTTCATTATTTTTATCAATCTTATTATTGTTCTTATAAAGATGGTCGAATCCGTCTCTTCATAGCTTGTCTTGGTTCGTACTACACTCTTGCCTGTATCACTTAATTATCTTTTAAAGGGATGATATATATATGACATTTATATTTGCATCCGGAATGTTGCGAAGAAACTTTTCAGTAACAACTTTTTTCGAAGATAAAGAGTTAATCCTTTCAAACCACATTTTATCAGGGTTTATTTGTGGCAACGGGGCATTTTATGGTGATGAATGACGACCGTAGATGTAGTGTCCAAGTTAACAATATATTTAATATGATTAAACTAATAAAATTTCAACTGACACGGTCAGGATTTTTCTCTTTAATTTAATCACATAAAAGTTCAGCATAAATATGCTTTAAAATCAATAAAATTGCATAATATATTTTATTCTTATTGTCGTGGTAGTATCGCCCTAAGAATATGCAGGCCTTCTCATGAACATAAGAGGCACCTAAAGCTTTGAGATATACATGGCTATAGACAGTTGGTGGGATAACAATCTCGAAAAGTACTAGATCAAAATGAAGCAGACCGGTATTGGGCAGCAGCGTCTAAGATGCGCGGTATCGGGTACAGATATTGCGAATCATACTTGCCAATCCCGCCGATTATGATAGATTATGATATGCAAGATTAGATCCTACTTGCGGAAAAGTCTATGCCTCAGTGGACCTTTCAGGGCGTTGCGGTTATATTTTGATATAGTCAGATGTCTAAACAATCAAATCTTTTCGACTCGGTATTTACCGAAGCTTATTTTAGCCAACGTAACAGGAGATGACTTTACATAAATATTCATAAATACATACATATCCCTGACTCGAGCAGAAATATTAATATTTAAATGACGATCTTCGTGAACGAGTGACGTACACACCGATTTTTATGTTATCGCCTGCTCTGGGAGCTATTTATTTATCTGGGACTATGAAAACCGGTGTTCGAGCCCCGGTTGGGTCAATTTAAAAAAAAAAACACTTTTTCTACATTTACTCGGGGTCTGGGTGTTTGTGGTACCTTCTTCCTTTTTGATTCCATAATACATGTGCTTAAGCTGCTTAATTTGGGATCAGAGCAATGTGAGTAATGTTATTCCTATCTATGTACGTTTTGATTAATTTATTAAATACATAAATATCGTCACGTCATTACCAATTCAGGGTCGAGACAACAAAGTCCTTTCGACTCAACCGAACACATTTTTGGGACAACTTAAAAAAATAAACAACAGAAATAAATACGTAAAGGATCTGAGTTAAATACGTTTTTTATGGTTATTCAGCAGTGCAGATAGAGATAATAAAAGAAACTTAATATGGTGGATGGTGGCGGAATTGCACTGAGTATATTAAATATCTGAACTAGTTTGCGGTACCAGCTTGGTATAATTTGAGAAAACAGAAAGCGTTAATTGCTGCGAACACGCGATTTTACCACGATGAAGCGTTAGCATATCGATTCGCTGTACGATTATGGTTGTATAACTTCTGACGTTTAAAAAAAAAGAAATACGCAGGCAGAAAAGAGCAGACAGAAGTTAAGTAAAGTCCGTAAATAAATAAATTTAAATAAAAGTCACGATAGCCGAGTGGTTGAGTGGTCGGAATTTCGAGTCAAGAAACCCGAGTTCGATCACCAGGTGGTAGGCTCGTACCAATGGGTTTTTTAAAAACTTATTACATCGTTGTCTTGGACATAACGACGGCGACGCGCTCCACCTGTCCCCGAAAATATCTTCGGTGGAAGGTGGGTCGAAGGGACTTCATTGTCTAGACTAGACCTCTGTCCAACCCATGTATTGAGAATTGCATGAAGATTTATTTATTAATTTAAGTCCGTAAATGTCTAGATAACCGAGTGGTTTGGTTATCGGAATTCGAGTTAAGGGAATAAGAATGGTTTTTTAGAACAAATGAACGATTTATATCGTTACCTGTTACGTTGTTCCGAAAATGTCTTCTGTGAAAGGTGGTCGACCTCTGTCTACAGAAATGGCTTGCAGATATATTTTTTTAAAAAGAAATACGCAAGTAGTGGCGACTGTAATGAGAAATATTTTTGGGTATTTTTTTAATCTGGATTATTGCCTGATAGTTAATTTAGTATATAAGGAGTTTTACCGTGAGGAAAAGGTGACAAAATGTATAAGATATGTGTAAATGTATAATTGGGAATCAACCGGAGGGAGCGAGAGCTAACGGTACTATAAAAACCGGTGTGTACACGACAGGCATTGTGTCGGATTGGTCAAGAAAAAGAAATTTTTTGTACATTTTCTCGAGTCTGGGTATTTGTGGGGCGTTCGTTGTTTTCGATTCCATAATACAAGCGTTTTAGCCGCTTGCTTTGGCATCATAGCAATATATGGGTTTGTTGTCCCTATTTATTTATTTATTAAATCTTTAGGGCACCAAGTAGATTGCACAATGCTTAATGCTATACTGCATTCTCAACTAAATAGCCCATATACCTTTTTATTTATTTATGTATTTATTTATCTATTTATAGAACCGCAGCGAAGCCAGTTAGTTTCGAAATATTTAGACTTTTCTTAGACAAAGTGATTACAGTTAGTGAAGATAGATGGCGCTACATCGTGCGAAGATTGCCTGATAGAGGCTTTAACAATTCACACGCGATGATTCCGTGCTCGGGCACGTTAGGGATGGTCTTTTTGTTTGCTAGTGTAGTCGATAACAATAATTATTGGGCCCTGGCGAATAATTGTTAGCTCGCTTACAAGTTAATTGTGTGTTCGTTTACAGGGCGAAGACTAATAAATCATTGCTAGTGAAAGGGCAATGTGTTCACGTTCCGAGTTTAAATTGCGACAACTATTTTATTATTATTAATTTTTGTTGGTCGACAGCATTTTATTTATTTTGTGTTATAATATGTAGAGATGTGAGAGCGAAGGTTTTGAGGCATTTTATTGAAGCACGGCGTAATAAAGACGCATCTATGTATACTTCTCCGTTTGTAGTCGACTGAAGTGTCAATGGACTGCATATTCCATTAGTATCAAGAAAGAAGGAAAGAAGAAAACGCTACACAAAAAACTTTCTATACAAGAATATCGCAGATGACATGTACATTATTAAACAAGCAATAGATATTAAAGTAACAATTAATGTAAATAATTATTATACACCTATAATCAATAATTCGTCACTAACACTGTGTTATTGACTAAAACATATTAGAGTCATGAAAATCAAGAGTTCTCGGATACCTAGATCTATTTTCTCTGGCTACCATCAGAAAAAATAAAATTAAAAAAGAATTAACATCACATATGAATACTGACTTTTCTAGTTTATTATTTGCAAGTCTTATAATATTTCAGGCAGTTGAAAGCTCCAAATTGAGTTTGAAACTTCTCAATTTATCCGTTTCTTTTGAGGGTGAGAAATAACTTTAACAATTTATATTCACCTTTTCTGTAATACTCATACATTGAGACAAGAGTGTTTATTAGATATAACACTTGATACTTTTATCTCTGTAGTACTTCAACTTTTACTATTTTACGACCTCCGTGGTCGAGTGGCGTAAAGACCGATTTTCAAGGTGTCGTTGTCTCGAGGTCCTGAGTTCGATTCCCGATTGGGTCAATGTAGCAAAACCAACTTTTCTACATTTTCTCGAGTCTGGGTGTTTGTGGTGCCTGTTGTTTCCAATTCCCATATCACAAGTGCTTTATCATCTTACATTGGGATCGGAGCAATGTATGTGATGTGGTCCCTATGCATTTATTTATTTATTATTTATTGATAATATATTAATAATGAGTAGTATTAGCAGCATTTGATAAATCGTTTAGAATACTGAATCTATAACTATTATGTAATAGAATAGAAAAGAATAAAAAAAGTATCTTCACGCAATTCCCAATACAGGGGTAGATAGAGGTATAGTCTAGACATTTAAATCCCTTCGACCCACCTTCCACCGAAGATATTTTCCGGACAACGTGACAGGTGGTGAGCCCGTCGCCGTCTTTAGGTCCAAGAAGAAAATTTAATTCGTACATAAGTTTTTTGAAAAACCCATTGGTACGAGCCTGCCAACTGGGGGTCGAACTCGGGTCTCTCGACTCGAAATTCCGACCACCCAACCACTCGGCTATCGGAATTAGAATAGAATAAAAAAAACATTTAATCAGAACAAGCGGTTCAAACATATTAATAAGTAAGTATTAAGTTCAAAAATAAAATTAAAAAGAATTAACATCACATATGAATACTGACTTTTCTAGTTTATTATTTGCAAGTCTTATAATATTTCAGGCAGTTGAAAGCTCCAAATTGAGTTTGAAACTTCTCAATTTATCCGTTTCTTTTGAGGGTGAGAAATAACTTTAACAATTTATATAAATAATTATTATACACCTATAATCAATAATTCGTCACTAACACTGTGTTATTGACTAAAACATATTAGAGTCATGAAAATCAAGAGTTCTCGGATACCTAGATCTATTTTCTCTGGCTACCATCAGAAAAAATAAAATTAAAAAGAATTAACATCACATATGAATACTGACTTTTCTAGTTTATTATTTGCAAGTCTTATAATATTTCAGGCAGTTGAAAGCTCCAAATTGAGTTTGAAACTTCTCAATTTATCCGTTTCTTTTGAGGGTGAGAAATAACTTTAACAATTTATATAAATAATTATTATACACCTATAATCAATAATTCGTCACTAACACTGTGTTATTGACTAAAACATATTAGAGTCATGAAAATCAAGAGTTCTCGGATACCTAGATCTATTTTCTCTGGCTACCATCAGAAAAAATAAAATTAAAAAAGAATTAACATCACATATGAATACTGACTTTTCTAGTTTATTATTTGCAAGTCTTATAATATTTCAGGCAGTTGAAAGCTCCAAATTGAGTTTGAAACTTCTCAATTTATCCGTTTCTTTTGAGGGTGAGAAATAACTTTAACAATTTATATTCACCTTTTCTGTAATACTCATACATTGAGACAAGAGTGTTTATTAGATATAACACTTGATACTTTTATCTCTGTAGTACTTCAACTTTTACTATTTTACGACCTCCGTGGTCGAGTGGCGTAAAGACCGATTTTCAAGGTGTCGTTGTCTCGAGGTCCTGAGTTCGATTCCCGATTGGGTCAATGTAGCAAAACCAACTTTTCTACATTTTCTCGAGTCTGGGTGTTTGTGGTGCCTGTTGTTTCCAATTCCCATATCACAAGTGCTTTATCATCTTACATTGGGATCGGAGCAATGTATGTGATGTGGTCCCTATGCATTTATTTATTTATTATTTATTGATAATATATTAATAATGAGTAGTATTAGCAGCATTTGATAAATCGTTTAGAATACTGAATCTATAACTATTATGTAATAGAATAGAAAAGAATAAAAAAAGTATCTTCACGCAATTCCCAATACAGGGGTAGATAGAGGTATAGTCTAGACATTTAAATCCCTTCGACCCACCTTCCACCGAAGATATTTTCCGGACAACGTGACAGGTGGTGAGCCCGTCGCCGTCTTTAGGTCCAAGAAGAAAATTTAATTCGTACATAAGTTTTTTGAAAAACCCATTGGTACGAGCCTGCCAACTGGGGGTCGAACTCGGGTCTCTCGACTCGAAATTCCGACCACCCAACCACTCGGCTATCGGAATTAGAATAGAATAAAAAAAACATTTAATCAGAACAAGCGGTTCAAACATATTAATAAGTAAGTATTAAGTTCAAAAAATAAAATAAACAGTTCGCATTGTGCCCAAAAGTGTTTAGCTCAGCGTGTGCTTTATGAGTATGCTAAGCAACCTAGTTATTGGTGTCATGAACTTGGCCTAGATATTATGTTATAAATAATATAAACAAGACTCCTGTCCATTCCACAGTTTTTTACGGTAACTCATTCACATTGCTGGCAAGCAAACTGTGGTATGCTTTTCTCACCTCTATCCTACAAGCTAAATCCCTTCTTATTTTTAAATCCCTAGTTCGTCATCCTAGTAATAAATTATCTTATAATCATGTGTAAATATGCATATTCATAATTATATATCTACCTCTATTTTTAAATTCATGTTACCATAATATTTAAGTATATGTAATTTTTGTGTATGTAATATCTCTTTTATTTTGTTTCTATTTATATGTACACCACCGTCTTCTTATTATACTATAATTCCTGTCCATCCAAAGGTTGCATGGAAGAGATTACTTTCAGTGATAAGGCCACCCATTGTACTGTTGTCTATCTTTGTTTTCTTTCTGTGATTTTTATGTTTGGTGTTCAATAAAGTTATATGTAATTTATTTTATTTAATTTAATAATATAGATAAACATATTAACAAAACACAAACATACAAATAATGTTATAATTATCATATCTCGTATCTCGGGATCTACTCGTACAATCTTGCCAATACTTTGGGAGTATTATCATTATCGACAAGTGGTTTCTGATTGCAGTACCATACTGCTGCCCTTCATCGGTCTATTAAATTTTTATCTGAAATTTGTTCAGATGGCTATCCTGCCTTCTGTCAGGAGCCTATTGCACTTTGAGAGTTTTTTCTTAGTCGCCTCTTACGACAACCACAGGTCGAAAAGGGGGGTGGTATATTCTTGCGGTAACGTCACGTAACAAAACGAAGTTTGTTGGGAATAAGAAAAACTCTTCAGACGTTTCAAAGCGAACAAGTGACAACTTGTTTTCTCGAAATACAACAAAACAGAAGGCTGAACTGAACAGGCTTTGCTTTGTGGACCTGTTTGAAAACGAGCGGAAACTTCATGAAACTATTGCCGGATGAAGTTTAAGGAACGAACATTTGTTCTGGTTTTAATTATATTTAAGACTTTTAATATATACAAAAAAAAAACATATACGAAAGGTGAATACTAAAGTCAGTTTGTTTCTGTTTTCTGAACGTCCTTTTCTGATTTCGTAATACAACTGTTTTCAATTAATAATTAATTGATAAAATCTAATGACACGGGCGAGATTCTAACATTCGACCTTTACCGTACCTTGCCGTCCGTATCAGTTTTTTTTTTAAAGAATAGGGAGGCAAACGAGCAGCGAAACTGCTGACGGCAGCACATTCTATAAAGTGCAAGTTGATTTTCATGCTTTAAATTCAATATTCCATCGTACAAGTGTTTTAGTCACAACTACGTAGAGATTGAAAAATTTATACTACATTCTCGACAATTATTTACTTAGAGATTAGAGCAGGACACACACTTATACTCGCGGATTTGCGATTATATTTGCGGATTTTTGACACGTCCTTCAGTAATTATTTGCTTTCTTCTTATATTTATTTCTCGGAGCCGCCAGAAGAAACATTCCCGATGTTTTTCTTCTCTGTGGAGTTTTGGTAAATTCGGCACATAAATTGATATGCATAATTTTAGTCGTGCCGGGTCCCTCGCTTTTGAAGCGAGCACGCTGTCCAATAGGCTACCATGGACAGTAGAAGACGGACAAAAAGTTAATTCGAATATGCACAGCCTGCTGATCACTGCTTACCCTTAAGTGGGAACAGGTATTTAAGTTCTACACATTTTAGTAAAAAATTAAAAGAGTAAAAGTTGCTACTAATATTATTTCGTAATATTTATACAGAGGAATCTGAAATTTAATCACCGTTTAAAGAACTTTTACAACGTCTTAGGCAAACAGAAAAAAAAAGAAAGTTGTGCTTTATTCCAGCAGGATATATAAATCCGGATCACTAAGTAATTTATCCGGGACTTAAACGAACCACTCTACGCTTGGATAGGGTTTAAAATAAAGACGCTATTACATCCCGTTTTGGAGGCGACAAACAGCATCGACCGAACCAAAGAGTAGAGTAGTTTTATAACAGAATGATGAATAGGTAAAAAATAATTAAATTTAAGAAATTTGAAAGCCTGTATTTCGGGCGTTTAATCTATCTCGAAACTATTAACAAAACAAAAGCCGTAATAATAATTTGTCGGTTTGTTGGTTTGTTCTTGTTTGTTTGTTTTTTTTTCTAAGAACATTTTAATAAAATTTTCTATGTAATTTAGAACATTTTCATAAGGATTGATTTCATGGATAAGAAGGATTTTCAAAAATGAGAATAACGCATATTTTTCATCTTCACTAATTTCTCAACACTGGGATAGTTTTGTTGTAAAAAATTTAGTCTTTTCGATCCACATTTCATCGGAGCGAACCTGCGATCTCTGCCGCACCCTGAGAACACTTTAACCTCCGAGCCACCATGTCTTACACACATCAGTTGAATTTGTAAAACTCTCATACGTTGTCCTGTGGCCGTTGTCTATCTTTCAGTTGTCCGCGTCAGTCGTTTTAAAATTGCTTTCAAAACCAACAAAAAAATCTAATATGTGTGATCACAAATAGTCGTTGTATTCCGCCATGATTATTTCGCAAACATTTGAAAGGCATCTAATATGGAGACACCACTACAAAACGGTATAATCTTTGACAGTAAAAGGAGACGCAGCAAGAGTCGGAACAGTCTGACGTCACCCTAATTGTTTCATTGCGAACACCAAAGCAAGTTATGAGCGTTCCCGTTGTTATTGTTATTTGTAAATAAAGCTCTTCTTCCTCTCTTATCGCCGCTGCTCCGGTCTCAGTAATTTGATGTTATGTTTGTTACTTTTGAATCTTAAGTATATACATAATATTTTTTTCAAATCTTCACGAAGTTTGCAATTATTGGCCTAGACAGAGGTCTAGATAATGTCATTTCAACCTACTTTTCAAGATACATAAGCTATAGATAAGATAATAAGCTTAAAAATTATTATTTTTTATTAGTCTTTCTTTTTAAAGTCTGTTCAATAAAAAATGTTTTTATTAAAAAATGCCCTAGAAAATATTCAATTATAATATCATATGCTTTTGATAAATCTTTGGAAATTAATTGTCACGATAGCCGAATAGTTCCTTTGAGAGTACGAATGAATGACTTTTTAAAAACTTATGTACAATTTATAGCGTTGGCTTAGCGGTTAACATTAAGACGGCGATAGGCTCACCGCTTGTTACGTTGTCCCAAAAAATATCATCGGTGGAAAGTGGATTGTAAGAAGTTAATTGTTTGAACCTATGTCTACCCCTGTGTTGGGAATGGCCTGAAGATATTTTTAAATATTAATATTACATTAAAATCAATAGATAAAACTTGAAAAAGCTGTATTATACAAGATGAATAGAGATGTTATTACAAGCGGTAAGTTGAACCTTTTAATATTATTAGAATATCGTTTACAATGACGTAGTAATCGAAACTCGTTCCTCGAAAAAGATAAAGTAAGTAAATACAAGATAAAGTAAACTAGAAAAAAGGCCTTGTAGAAAGATCACGATTCAATTTTAAACTAAGTACCTACCTGAGATACCAATCTATTGGGGAACATAAATAACAGTGCAAAAATACAATTTTAATAAATATACCATCGAAGACAAGCCAGCGATATAGTCAGCTGGGATCGAACTCGGGACTCTTGACGCAAATTCCGATCACCCAAATACTCGGCTATCGTGACGAAATGAGATCAGAGTGGCATCGGTGAAAGGTGAGTGAGAGGGCTCAATTGTCTCACTTTCTTTCCCTGTATTCGTAATATAGATGAAGATATTTATTTGTATATTTTTTATACAAACAAATACGGGTAAAGTGGTACTTTATGTTATTGATTCTTCAATACGAGAATTCAATGGCCAATTATACTTTTACTTATTGAATAGCTGCTCTTCAAGATGTGATTGTGAAAGGGACTCTCCGATATTTCTCAATTATCTGCGAGAGTTTATTTGACAATTATGATTGTTTACGAAAATATTTTTCGGAGAATCCGAGAAAAGATCGAGGTTCGGATTATTATCTCTGAATGAATATCAAATGCGCTGTAGATAACAAGGGCCCTTGGATCGAGTATAAAATACTATTCATTAGAAACTACTTTCTACTTAAAGAAAAAAAATATTTATTCACGTTCTAACCACAAGAGAAAGAAATTTTTTGGGACAACGCGACAAGTGGTCACCTTGTCGCCGTTTTATGTCCAAGCTTGATTTTTATTATGATATATTCGTATTTATGTTTTTGAAAGAACCCATAGGAACGAACCTGCCACGTAGGGATCGAACTCGTGTCTCTTGACACGAATCCCGATTACCCAACCACTCGGCTATGTTGACTTGTCACCACACCTATCCACAATAGGTGATGAATTAGTAAATTTAAGTTTTTCTAGTGAAGACAGCGAAATATAACGTCACAGGTTCGGGCTCGCCATTCGACTATTATCTGAGCCACTCCGGACACAAGCATTGCAGCTTAGTTAGAGTGGTTAACAGGAATACTGGTAATGTTATGTATGCGTAATTGCTAGTGCACTTTATTAAAAATAATGGAAGTGCACAGAACATTAAATAGTGCGTTAACTAAAATACTGTCGTCTGAAAACGGTGCAGGAATATAGTACCACCTTCCTTACCATCGTTGTCGTAAGAGATGACACGGACCTTTAAAAAGTTGTTGTCGACATTTTCAACCGACTCAAAGAAAGCAGGAGATCGAAGGGAGGAGCTGGATCCATTTGGTTGTATGCACATTTTAATGTTTGTTACCTTATAACTTCTACACACGTAAACTGATTGCGAATTATTTTTTGTGAGAAAGGGTATATTTTTAAGTTTGATCCAATTGTCACCATGGCAATTTCGATAATGTAATCTTAAGAAAAATCCAAGAAAGTCTTGGTGTCCAAATGAATAATACAACTATATTACATAGATAAATATTCATATACACGTGAAAATATTAATGACTCCAATACAACATTCATTTACATTACACAAACGTTTGCGTCTAACGTTATTCGACCCGAAACCTTTACCTTCGAAGTTATGGTCTCTACAAATTAGGTAATCGAGTCGTCGATTGCCTAAAATTAAGTATAATAAAAAAAACTTAAAAATAAAAAGGTCTCAAAAATTTAATCGTATACATTTTCATAGCTTTTGTACACTCGCGTTTTTATATGCGACCATTGCAGCTATGTGATAATAAATAAAAAAAAAGAAACAAAGAAGTGAGAGAAATATGAGCGGGGTGCATCGTTAAAACAATAAATGTCCCCGGAACAAAAAGCGCTACAGTGTGATGCGCTCGTGCTCTTGGGTAACTGCTACTCGGATGTTATGCTCATTTTTATTAAATGAACAAAATTAATAATAAATACGTACATAGATGGGTACAATAACACGTACTATTGCTCAAAATCAAATCAAATCATTTATTTATCGTAATAAGAACATATATTCGTTTATTGATAGTCGTCTTTCAATCTATCACCGCTTTGTTAAGAGGTTACTGTAACGGAGAAGAACAGATTGTTCTAAGAGAAACCACCGTATACATAAGGCTCAAACTCTTCCTCATTTATTAGTACATTGGTATCACCAATATGTGTGTGTGAAACATTTGGAAAACCTCTTGCTTTCTTTGAAGTCGGTTAAAAATGTTGCCAACAACTTTTTAAAGGCTCGTGTCATCTCTTACGACAACCACCGTAAGGAAGGTGGTAGTATATTCCTGCACTGTTTTCAGACAACAATATTTTAGTTAACACACTATTTTATGTTCTGTACTTCCATTATTTCCAATAAATAACACTAGTAGTTATGCATGCAGATCATTACTCGTATTCCTGTTAACCACTTTAATTAAGCTGCAATCCTTGTGTATGATGTGGCTCGTACAATCGTCGAATGGCAGGCCCGAACCTGTGACGTTATGTTTCGCTGTCCGTACTCATTACGCTTAAATTTTCTACTGACGCTTAACATTTCACCATCTATTGTGTGTGTGAAATCGTGAATCATAGATATGAACACCTATGATTCACGATTTCCAGACGAGTTTATGTGAGAAAACCACTTATTCTACATTCTGTCGGTTCTGGGAGTTTGTGATATGGTCTCTATCTATGTCTTTATTTATTCGTTCTCTCCGTTTATTTTGAGGTGAGCTTTGAATGAACGCAGTGTCAGCAACAAAGCATGATATAATGAGTAAAAAAATCGAGAACCTTTCAATCTCGTTCCGTACAAAGCGAAGATGTACTAGTCCAAGTGAGTCCGCTCCCGCTGAACAAAGTCGAGTCGGGATAAAGACTGAATAATTCATCCGTATCGAGCAAACAACGGAGACGCTCGTCTCGTAAAAGCAATAGTTTTTCGTGTTTGATGTTTTATAAATTCATAGTTCAATCTGTTTAAACGCATTTACATTTAAAGGTAGCGGTCCTGTCTTCGAATCTGAGGGATGCGGGTTCAGATACCTGTGTGTTCGAATACCACTTAGGGAAAACATTTACGTGATGAATATGAATATATGTTCTCGAATCATGGACGTTTATTATGTATATGTATGTATGTATATATTTATGTTAAGTTTATTTTACCGTTATCTTGGAAATAAAAACAGCGATAGATTCACCATACCTGTGGAGTTTCTTTTGTCTGTTTCTACTCCGTTACAGGAACCTCATTACGAAGCGGTGGTAGTTTAAAAAAATGAAATTCGATGAATGTCATTGTATATTAGTTATGTCGATAAATAAACGATTTGAACGTGACTTATCTATATGTGGTCAACTCGCATCGGTGCACAGTCGCTATACTTGAATAGTAATTTTTAACCATATAGGATAAGTTTTAGGTAAAATAATTTCTACCGATTTAGAAACTTAACTATTATTCATTTACTCGGAGATATGGAATCCTAAAATAAAACTACCACTTAGGGAGATAGCTACTGAAACTAATAAGATTTGCATACTAATTAAAAATCTATGACGATGACCGAATGGTTGAGGGATCGGAAGAGACCCGAGTTCGATTCCCAGGTGGTATGCTCTTACCAATGGTTTTAAAAACTTACGTACGATTTATATCGTTGGCTTGGACAAATAGACGGCGAAAGGCTCACCAACTATTACGTTATTCCAATAAATGTCTTCGGCATAATTGATCGTAAAAACACAATTGTCAAGATCTCTGTCAACTCTTGTACTGGGAATAGAGAGAAGATACTAAATACGAAAATTAAAAGAAAACACACTGTGTTATTAGCACAAAGCAAGGTTCTGTATTAAATTTATCGCTTTCGGTGCAGGAAACTTTGAAATACATTTGGAAAACCTTCGAAATAATTCATCGATGCTGTGTTGTTTCAGTGCAAATGAAACAACGGTGGGACTTCACTCTATTCTAAACCGCTTAGTCTATTCATAGCTGTAACTGTATTAGCTCCTCGATTGCATCCTACTGAAACGATCACCCAACCACTCGGCTCCGACACATTAAATACAAATAACTAATATAAAACATCACACAGTCGCTTTTTATGCTTTAAATTTTTAAAATGTTTAATCTTAAATCAGCACTATTAAAAAAATATGCAAAGTGCAAAGTAAGTGAGGCGTAGCACTTGTTCCACAACAACAGCTGCCTCTAATTGCACTTCTAAACTCCGAGAGGTGTTATTTTCCGGGTAAAAGGTGTGGAGGAAGGTAATGATAATGGTAATCGTATATCTACATGAAGTATTTAATAAAAAAAAGACCTCGTCGACGAACCTATAGCGTAGTTGATAGTGATCTTGCCTTTGAAGATGTGGGTTGCGGGTTCGAGTTCCGTAAGGGCAAACACTTGTAATATTTGTTCTCGAGTCACAGATATCAATTTGATGGATTAAAATCATTTATTTATCGATGTAAGTAACATACATTACATCGATCGATTGTAATTTTTTAAACTACTACCATTTCGTAATGAGGTTCCTCTTACGGAGAAGAAACGGCGAAAGAAACTCCGTAGGTATCCTCTTTTTAGCTTTTTTTTATAAAATAATTTAATTAGAAAACAATTATTAACAATAATTTAATTAGAAATAGCATGGGAGCGAACAACTTGTTCCCTGGGGTCACTGTCATTAATATATTCATTTATGTTATAATAATCCTTTTGTACAGTTTTTCTTTGATAAATGCTTTGAACCAGTTAATAGGCAAACTTTGCATATATGAATATTCTTCTACCTAATTTATTATTATTCATTTTACCTTCAAGCATTTCTTGTACACTGGCTGAGGTCTAGACAAGTTCTTTTGAACCATTTCACCATTTGTTGTTGTTTGGAACAACGAGGTAGATGATAAACCTGAGGTTTTAATATCCAAGAGCAAAGTTGGGTGATCGGAATTCAAATCAGGAGAGAATTCAATCCCCATGAGTCTCTTTTCTAACACTTACAAACGATTCTTACCGTTGGTTTGGACATTAAGGCAGAAAACATGACAGGAGGCAAAGTCGCCACCTGTCACGATACCTCAAAGCTTACATTACTCTGGCTTGAAACCTACTGACAAACCTAATATTAAGTATACAGTCCTGACCTTGTTTTTTTTTTTAATTTTATCGAAATTTTACCTAGCGTACAAATTTTTGAAATACCCGCGTAGCGTAACAATGGAAGTTTGCATGGTTTTTTGTTCGCTGAAAGTACGTGACATGGTCGGTGCAAACATTGGCACGCTGCATGTGAGGGAATCCAAACAAAATCGCTCACGTTTTGTTTTATCAGCTCGTTGCAAATACAAAACCGACGTGTTTAATTCTTGCAAAAGAATTACAGTTTTTTTAATAGATATTGGTTATCCAAAGTTCTTATGAAACATGCGAACAGTCAAGCCGATGGCAATTATTTTAATCTTCACGCATTATTGCAGAACGGGTAAGACTAGACCCACCTTTCACTACCATCTTTCACAGAGCTTATTTCGTAGGGCAAAAGGGTTGTATTTATGTAAAACACTGCCTACTCCAGTAAGGAAAATTGCGTGAATAATAAAAAAAAACAATTTATATATCAAAAAATTTATTTGATTTCCAAAAGATTTGATTCAGTAAAGTTCTAGCCCTTATGAAGTGGTGAAATAGTAAGAAACCTTGCTTCTGTAAAGGAGGAAAGAAACAGAAATATCTTCACGCCATTCCTAAAACAAAGGTAGACAGAAGTCCTTTCGACCCACCCTCCTACAAAGACATTTTTTGGTACAACGTGACAGATGATGAGCTGGTTGTCGTCTTCATGTCGAAGCCAACGACATAAATCGTACATAAGATTATTAAAAAACCGTTGGTACAAGCCTTTTTCTTCTTTCTTCTTCTTTACAGCCTATCTAGAGCCCACTGCTGAACATAGGCCTCCTCTAAAACGTTCCACAGAGAACGGTCCCCAGCCACCTGCATCCATCGACGATGGTACGAGCCTACCACCTGGGAATTGAACTTGTTACGTTACTTTTTAATTGATCATAAATAAATAAATATATTCACGTTATTCCTAATGCTGGAATAGACAGAGATCTGGACAATTAAGTCCTTTCGATCCCACTTTTCACCTAAGACTATTTGGGCCAACGTGACAAGTCGTGAACCTAAGCTCTCAAATTTGCACATGATGTATATACTACTCGGAGATAGTTAGTCTATACCTTTAAATTAAGTTTTGTGAGTCCAAATTAACAGCTATTCACTAAATGTACATGAAAGTATATATGTTACTTTTTGTTTCGGTTTGATTGTTTGTTCCGGTTATGTTCTAGAAAGGCTGGACCAATTTTAACAGGAATTTTACTGGCAGATAAATGATTTTATAAGGAATAACTTAGGCGACATTTATTTTACAAAAATAATTAGCGTTCAGCGTTAAGTATTAAAGCAGCGTGGGGCACCTAGTAGAAAATTTGAAAACAAATCAACACATCCATATATAACACACAAATGGATCCTTCACGAGTTTCCTATTTTATTTGTTTTGTCATTCCACGATCGAATGCTGGGTTTATGGGGCGATACGTAACGGGCGACTGGCTGCGTTTGGCAATATAGCTGCCAGAGCCGTCAGAGCAGCACTTTTGTTTTGACAAAATACACCCAAACAAAACGACGGTGAAAAATAAAATTTTACGATTGTGGCGGGGCTGAATGTATGACGTTTTGATAAACAAGTTTTTGTTAGGAACTACGATAGCCGTGCGGTGGGGCGATTGGAATTCGAATCCGGGGACCGGAGTTCGATTCCATTGAACCTTTATATCGATAAGTGTTTTTTTAATTTATTAACAAATTTAATTATTAGTATTGAATATCGTATTGTATTATCATATAGCCAAAAATAAACTACAGTGAAATGCGGGCCGAAAAAAAAACTATCCTCCTATTTACCTCTGACTACCTCAGTGTAGGGAAATATGTGAAGATAAATAATCCTTTTTCGATATAAATTCGTCGTGTGGAATTGGCTTAAGAACTACTGGCGACACTAATTTTTTGTGTGTATCAAAGGCGTCTAAGGAGATGCCTTGAAAATGGAAATGGTTACTGATAGATGGCGGGGAAACCAACTCGATAAATTTCAAAACCAAAATTAAAAATACTACTCATGGGCAGCAGCGCTTAAGGTGCGTTATGTCTGGTACAGTGTTCGTCACGATAACCGAGTGGTAGGGTCGTCGGAATTTCGAATCGTGAGACCCGAGTTCGATCCCCAGGTGGCAGGCTCGTACCAATAGGTTTCTCAAATAGTTTACATTAAGACGGCGACGGGCTCACCACCAGTCAAGTTGTCCCGAAAATATCTTCGGTGGGAGGTGGGTCAAAGGGACATAATTGTCTAGACTTGACCTCTGTCTACCCCTGTATTGGGAATTGCGTGAAGATATTTATTTATTTATTATTTACTGCGTTCGTCAATTGGCTCCTTATGACAGAGACATATCCTGTATAATATTTTATTACATATATTTATCTTCATGCACCGTCCCTAACGTCGTAGCCAGAGAGAATAGATCGTCATGTGTCACGAATTTTACATACCTAATATATTATAGACTATTATTATTGTACAAAATGCATTTAAGCATGAAAATTTCTTACATTTTCAAGCAACTACCAACTTTAACTAGGAAAAAGTGCAGAATTGAAAGCGCTCCCAGTTTAAGAGTCGAAATTAATACCATCCGTTGTTATAAACTAAGCTCTTCGCTTCGCTAACTTTGTAACAAAAACCGAAGAGTTTTAGTCTCATGGTACACGTCTTTAGCAATATATTTTATCTCTCTTTTAAAAATTTAAACCCACATTTTACAGGAGTTTACTTGGGATAGGTTGGGAAGCCTGACAGGTGGAGAGCCTGTCACCGTCTTATTGTCCAAGGCAACCTACAAATCGTACAAAAGTTTCGAAAATCCTCATTGTCACGAACCTTCCTTCTAGGCATCGAACTCCGATCTCCGGATTGCAATTCCGATCACTGAACCACTCGATTACAGTGACTTCTGTTTAGAAATATAGTCCCCATATATGGATTATATTATATTTCAAGCAAAAGAATGCTGCACACTTAAAAATTGGTAACATCAATGCCCATATACACTATCAATACATGTTACGAAATACCTGTCGATAAATTAATTGGAGGAGTCGAAAGGCAGTTTTCAGTAATTAATAATATCATCCTCTTGTTGATCGTAAAAAGTGACTAAGGATATATGTACACCTTGAATATAATGAAGGCTTTAGGGAAGGATGTCTTGCAGAGGGATTTAATAGTCCGTAAAGTAAGGCTGGATAATGATTTCGAGACTTACCTTATCAAAATTAACCAGAATCAAGCAGACCCCTGACGAGTATAAGCGTCAATCCACAAGTCAAGCGCGGTGATTATGGTAAAATTCTGCTTATGGGTGAATCATCTGCGTTGTAATGGAATTTCACAGATCGATAGGGAAGAAAAAGAAAAGAAAGGAAGTGGGCTTTCAGTTACTTCGTTTATCCCATGATGCTTCTGCTTCTAATATTTCTATGTTAGCATGCTTGTAGGGTAGGTAATTAAAATATTTTTAACGTGTGGAATTATAGACATTCAGCCTTCGAGAGGAGAGCTACATTAACTAAATTGTGGAACTGCCATCGACATTAAACCCATGGTTATCATCAAAAATAAATATAAAATATCTTCACGCAATTCCCAATACAGGGGTAGACAGAGGTCAAGTCTAGACAATTAAGTCCCTTTGACACACCTTCCACCGAAGATATTTTCGGGACAACGTGACAGGTGGTGAGCCCGTCGCCGCCTTTATGTCCAAGCCAACGATGAAATTCGTACATAAGTTTTTGAAAAACTCATTGGTACTGCCACCTGGGGATCGAACTCAGGTCTCTCAGTAAAGTAAAGTTGCAGTTAATTTGCTTCCAAAATTCTCGCCGTGCACAATAACTCGTACGTAATATGTACATTTCGCATTGTCCTTGCGGCAAATATTTTCACGGTGTCGCCTTCTCGAGGGCCCGGGTTCGATTCCCGGTCTGATCAATGTAGGAAAAGTGGTTCTTACATTTTCTCGGCTCTGGGTGTTTGTGATGCCTTCGTTATTTCCGATTCTATACCACAAGTGCTTTAGTATCTTATATTGGGATCGGAGCAATGTATGTGATGTTGTCCCTTTCAATATGTATGTATCTATATATTTCTATATGTGTGATAAATATGATTGTTTGTACCTGACCTAGTGCCATGTTGTACAGCTTGTAACAGATTTCTGTGAAAAGTGTATCAAATGGACTTAAATACCTCTGACTACCTCTGTTAAGGGAAATGCATGAAGCATAAAAAAGTATTTAACTAGTCTGGTCATTCTGAACTACGCGTTATTCGATTTCCCTTTTTACGGTCCGTTAATCTGATTCGTAACTTTTTTAATTTCACTTTCTTACGCCGATGAAATTTCAGGGCCTTTGTGAAAGGAATGCCTTGAGTTTAATTTAAAAGTGCGGTTGCAATTAATTTAGTTTGATTAATGGCCTATGTCAAGGAGGAAACTTTCAATTGACGAATAAGTTAAATACCAATCGCTTTAATTTTTTACAGTCAACATCATAACTCTCTGTAAAAGTACACTGAAGGAGATGCTCCTCTTTCGGATCGATGTGATGATCTTAACGGATTGATGTCCTTGGTCTACTGCTTGTAATTCTGATTTGTAATACACAAAATTGTAAATCCGCCATCCATTGGTGGCCAATTACATTTTCAAGTCTTTTTATTCAGTCTTCTCATAGAACACCGGGACGAGATGATTATTCTTACACCGATACCATTCGCTTCTATTGCACCAAATTCTGAACAAAAAACGTATATACACAATATTAAAGCTTGCTTCACCCAATACGTCAGTATCGAGATTTTTTTGCATTTCACTATCTCTAATTTCGCAGGTCGGTATTCCCTCTAGCGCGCTTGCTGAACCAAATACGCCTGGCTCATTAATTAGTCATACTCCCTGTAAATGCATCACTGATGTAACGAGCTCTTTGTTCTTCGTTCGTTACCCAAAAACTTGTTTACGATTGAAATTGTTGAATATTAAACATCCATTTCATATTCTTTGCTTTCTTAACAGCCTGTGACTAATTAAAAGGTAGTATGTTGGTACAGAGATCGGAATAAGAATCTGGATAATCGACTTCGATCTCCAGAAGAATGGCTTGTGTAGTACCAACGTACCAATGATTAAAGTTGTTATTGAAAAAATTACTTCGCAACCCTCCGCATGAAAATATAAAAAGGTATATGTTACCTGGTCCGAAGAGAAGAAGAGCACCACCCTCCCTCCCACAGATGCGTGCCCTAATTCCACAGATGTGTGCACTAATTCCACTGTATGCACCACCACCACTACACTCAAACCAGGTAACAAATACCACCACCGAAAACGAATTTCCGCAAAGTAACGCCTGAGTCAATTAGTACCAATGATTTTTTATCGAAACCTTTGCATGATTTTTATCGATGGATTAGAAACTAAGGCGATGAAGTCAGGTAATAGGTGGGTAGAATAGACTAAACTGTCTTGACCTCTGCCTATTCAATGTATTTATTGGGAAATGTCTGTAGATAACGTAGTTATTCATTCTTCCAACAAAAACACAACAGTGTGTCGAATGAGATAAATATACGATCTATTTTTGAAGTACAAAAGAACACAAAAAAGAAATAAACACGTACACTTTTAGCAATGTTTATAGAAGTAACTACAAACAGGTCCAAATTGTATTTTTAGTTTAAAATTACCAAGGCTTCAAGATAAAGTACCGTTACGTTCGTAACGCCAATAAATAGGATTTTTGGCTGAAAATCAGTACTTATCTAGGCTATACTTACAAAATACATAATGTGTCAACCCCTTTTCGGCACAACGTCACTTTGTATATTCATTTTTTAAACTTAATGTCTTTCTTAATATTAATATTCATTTTTATTGATTTGTCTAAATTTTTTATTCCAAATATAAAAAAAAAAATATTTTTTATTCGTTATTTAAGTAAAATATTTTTAGTTATTTCATTTGAATAACACAACACACTTGTACTTTTCTTTATTGTCACTTGCAACTAAACCTAACCGGCTTCGCCTATAAATACATCATGATAGATCTAAATGTAATATACATAACACATAACATGACTATGATACATAAAAAAGACAACATTTCTGCTCGCCAGTGCATGTAGTTTCTTTTCCTGTATGCTTTGATTGGTTCAAATTTGCGAATTTAATGTTCAGACCTTTGATTATGCATTTGTAGGCGAAAGGAGTAACGTTTTGTTTGCACATGAGATTGAAATAATTGGAAAATTACAAGTGTTTTGTGTTATTGAAATCAAACATGTAATTTCAGCAAGCGATAGCAATCGTTATTTTCAACTACATTCCGCAACAATGGTAACCGTTAACTATATTCCAGTTATTCCATAAAATAACTTATCCCTCATACTAGAAATTGAATTCGCAAAGTATTGGCGAACGGCACTTGTTTGTGCGTTGCTACATCTTAACGATACCTCGCCTGCAAAATTGAATTTTCCAAATTCACCTAATAAAAACATAAAAGTTCTTGAAAACGACTTCACCTCCAAGTTCTCCATTGTATTCAAATTGTTTCAACCGAACGAACGCAGCCGGATAGTCTATAACTTTTACAGATTAAAAATATAACTGCGGCTACAGCTGCGACAGAATATAGAGAGTCTCATAATGGGAAATTGGTCGCATTGTAACCGTTATATATTGAATTATTGGTTATCGAATACCGCCCAGTTATGACTCCCAAGGCAATCGTCGACACTTCGGCAGAACGCAACGATATCGCAAAATTACTTTTGTGATATATACGTCATATTCGTACTCGTACATTTAGATTGCATGGACTTAAAACGAAAATGCAATTTCTCTCGAAGCATTTTCTCTTAATTCATAAGTTTATCATTTTATTCTAGTCTATTACATCTTTACCGAGTAGGATCGGCGTAAAAAGGTACTAGAATGAAGGCGGCCGCCTCTCACCGTATGTATCGTTGCAGAGGACTTAGGTAAAGGCCTTGGAAATTTAATTGGCCGCCGAAAGATGGTGGTATAACCATCTCGATAAATATCAGATCAAAATTCAGCAGACTTGTGATGGGCAGCAGCGTCTAAGGTGCATTGTATCTGGTGTTGCGATCGCAACACCAGACTATTGTTGTCTACTACTGTTGTCGTTAAGATGATGATGATGATGATGTATGACATGTATAATACCTATTTTGTGGTTACGACTTACAAGTATACCACTCCATTTTTCCAGTAGGTGTTACAGGCGAGTAAAAGAAAAGCCTTGAAATTACAATTGGCGACCGAAATATGAAGAGATATTTATCTCGAAAAATACCATAACGAAATTCCACCAATATTGGCGTGAGAATATAGAAGAGAGGTGCCCTTCTATATTCAGGCGCCAATATTAAACGGTGGTTCATAAATCTTCTTTAACATCTTCTTTTTTAATAAATTCTTATTTAAAATTTCGATTTGCTGGCACCGGCGACGATACAATATGATTTAGTTCGCCCTGTCTTACAACTGTTCACAATTTTTATCTTTCTGCTACATTAAGCAGTATTCCGGAGCAAATCTCGTTAGCCACGGCTTTAGTTTATATACTGAATTATTTTTGTTCAACCTTTAAATTTACTTTTTTTTTTAAATATCAAAGGATGCAAGATAAATCGGAAAGATTTCTATGGGAGGCACAATGCGGATTTAGACCTGGAAGAGGATGCACGGATCAAATGTTTTCTCTCCGCATGATCACGGAGAAGCTTCTGGCTGCTAACCAGAAGATTTTCTGTGCTTTTGTGGATCTTGAGAAAGCATTTGATAAGGTTGTAAGGAAGAAAATGTGGGAACTGTTGCCGGGGTATGGTGTGGATGGTCGATTGCTAAGGGCTGTGCAGTCACTTTACTGTGACTGTAAAGCCTGTGTGCGGGTAGGGCATGACCTGTCACCCATGTTTAGCGTCCAAACGGGCGTAAAACAGGGTTGTGTCATGTCTTCCTGGCTATTCATACTGTATCTCGACAGCTGTTTACAGAAGCTGAAAGATAGCTGTTTGGGTGTGAAATTGGGTGACATAAAAGTAAATTGTCTGCTTTATGCTGATGATGCAGTGCTTATAGCACCATCAGAGGCAGAACTGCAGGCATTAGTCACGTGTATGAAGAAGAATGTGAAATTAATGGTCTCCGTTTGAATGCTAATAAAACTAAGGTTCTGGTATTTGAAAGGGACGAAGAAAGAACAAAGTGCGAAATTTGGGTAAATCAGGAATGTCTAGAACAGGTGAATGAAATTGTATACTTGGGGAGTGCGTTTAGCCGGGATGGAAGATGTGATTTAGATGTGGACAGGCGTGTCGCTGCCGGGAACAAAGTCAATGGTGCCCTGACTGCGTTAATCAAAAGGCAAGGCGTTGTGAAAAGTACACGCCTTGAAATACATAACGCAGTGTTGGTACCGACTTTGTTATATGGCAGCGAAATCTGGGTATGCCAGAAGAAGCATAAAAGCAGGTTGAATGCAGTGGAGATGCGATCTCTTCGTAAAATGTGCGGCCTTACCATGGCCGACCGAAAGCGAAACGAAGAGATTCGCAATATGGCAGGTTTGAAAGATGACCTTGTCTCAAAAATGGATAAGGGCGTGCTTCGATGGTTTGGGCACGTTGAGCGAATGAGTGAAGACCGAATGGTGAAGAAAATATATAGCGCGAAAGTTAATATTAAAAGGAGTCGAGGTAGACCGAGATTAACTTTCGAAGACCATATGAGCAAATTGCTCGAAGAGAGGAGGGTCAAGAGTACTCGGATACCTAGACGTGCATGTATGAAGAAGATGATGAATCTGAAAGAAGCGAAAGAAGTATGTAGGGATCGTGACACTTGGCGATCTGTTCTCTCTGGCTACCCCGTCAGGGATTGTGCGTGAAGATAAATAAATAAATAAAATTTTTAAAGTTTTTTATCAGTTTGACAAGGATCTAAATTGACTCCCAATTCGGTTTTGTAGAAACATTCGATTATTATGTCTCCGTCACAAAATATTACACTAATGGTAAATACTAAATGCGGGATTGTCTTTCTGTGTACGGGACTTTTTCCTTCGTTAATTTTTCATCTTCACCATGCAGATCCCATGTAAGCAACTCTTTTCATTTTCCTGTCTATGCTATATTGTGGAGCTCTTTTGTCATTTTAGAAACGCTTTATCGAACTACTTGGCATTATTTTAATATTATATGTATAGTATACCTCACATGACATATATGGATACAAACATGATTCATATTTGTAACAATATATATAAGTTATATGTATTAGTTTACGTATTATATTTGTATATACTTATATAGACATACAATATGTACATATTTACATACAAAATTTATTATTAAATTAAATATAATGTGTATGTACTAAGTTTGCCTTTTAAGTATTTTTTTGTATGGGTATGCGGAAAGATATTTAGATTTGTGGAATAAGTAGCACCCTTGTTCAAAATCGTTTCATAACTCCTATGCCTTTTTGTCTGTGCGTAAATCAATATAAGTTATATACACCCGCGTTAAACATTAAAAAAAAACAACGGAGAAACAAAATGTTTATATACGGGCGCTTAGAAACCATGGATTTCTATTTCTGGAATTTCAATACAACTAATGTCAAATGATTTTACGCAACACGCTCAGCGTTTGAGGTATCAAACAGGACAGGTGTTGAGTTGTTTTTTTCGTTTGATCCCTATTGATTTTCAAAGCTTTTAGCCAATTTATGGCTAAAGATAGAAATAAAGCATATGCAAACAACGGGACCAGGTAAAATTATCTGTATATTATTTTTATGCAATTTTTATTGATTTTATAGTATATAAGTTATGCTGAACTTTTTGTAGTTAAGATAAAGAGTAAAAAAAATTATGATTTACGGATTTTATCGCGTTTTTTAATTAGTTTTTGCAAACTATTTTTATTTATTTATTATTAAATAAAAAAGTAACTAAAAATTTTGTAAAAACTAATTAAAAAAACGCGATAAAATCCGAAAATCGTTTTATTTAAAATGTGTAGTATTCGCGTAAATACAAGAAATCATTATCAGTAAAACAAAAATTTTAACCGTTTGAAGTACGGCAAAGTTGTGGGTTCGAATACTTTATTTATATATTCTTTTTAAAATAAATACATACATAGAGACAACATCACATACATTGCTCTGATCTCTAAGTAAGCAGCTTAAAGCACGCGTGTTGTGTAATCAGAAACGACGAATGTACAACAAACACCCAGTCCTAAGAAAATATAGAAAAATTGTTTTCTTCATTTACACATCTGGGAAACGAACCCCAATCTCAGAACTAGCGACATCATGTTAATCGATGTGTACGGAACTTTTCCACGGAGGTCGTCAAAAGTGGGTTATAGTCGTCTTTAGTATTTCTGTATACCCCTCTGTGTACCCCAGTTAGTAAAAGTAATAATTAAAAGTTATAATTAAATAAAGACAATTTTAACGTTACCGTGCGCGCTGCCGGAAATGTCATAAGAATTTATTTTATAACTATTATGAAATTACGGAAACTATGGAAATATTCTCGTTTATGCAAAACATACGAATTAACATACATAACATGTATCTTGCACATATTGATTGTGACCACTCGCACTGATTTCTTCTCATTACTTTGGTCGGATATTTTTAGAGATGGTTACCCTGCCATCTAAAGGTTGCCATAACGATATTCAAGGGCGTTTCCCTTAATCCTAATGAAGAAAGAGAGGGGCAATATTCTTACACCGTTACCACTCGGAGACAATCCTGATTTTTTATATTATTAAGTTAATATTTAATGTAGTCAAAAAAAATCTTCCTAATACAGGGGTAGACAGAGGTCTAGTCTAGACAATTAAGTCCCTTCGACCCACCTTCCACCGAAGATATTTTCGGGACAACGTGACAGGTGGTGAGCCAGTCGCCGTATTTATATCAATTCCAACGACATAATCGTACATAAGTCTTTGAAAAAAGCCATTGGCACGAGCCGGCTACCTGGGGATTGAACTCAGGACTCCTGACTCAAAATTCCGAGCACCTAACTACTCAGCTGTCGTGACTTATACACTTAATGTAGCGAATTTTGAGAATTTCATCCATCATTACTAGTACGGTAAAAAATATTAGCATATCATTATAAGCAAGTCTTGAAAACAAATGTTATTTAAGTAATCATATCACTACATACCTTAGGAAAGATGCTGATATTGTCTCCATAAACAAGACGCGTGAGTGTACAAACAAAGTTCTAATGGCGGATGTAGGCTGTGGATTAACTGTAATAGAGCGCTTTAATTGAAGGCTGAGGTCGCTTCCTCTCCTTATATCGATCCCACTGCCAACATAATTGGAAGCGAGGTTGTTACAATTAATTGGACTAAATTAATTTAGCAGTACGGGCGTCGACAGGAGTGTCTGAAGTCATTGTGGTGGTCCTTTCGTCATCTCAGTGTCCAAGCTAACCGCAAAATATACTTACATACATATAGATAAATATTTATGTACATTGTGTACATTGCTCTCATCCCAAAGTAAGCAGGCACTTATAAATAAATAAATATCTATAAATATTCACGATATTCCCAATACACGGGTAGAAAGAGGTCTAGTCTATATAATTAAGTCGATTTGACCCACCTTCCACCGAATATATTTTCGGGCCAACGTGACAGGTGGTGAGCACGTCGCCGTCTTTATGTCCAAGCCGACGATATAAGTCGAACACAAGTTTCTTAAGTGACTTAAGCTATAGCACTTGAATTAAGAAATTAACGAAGGTACAAAAACACCCAGACCCGAGAAAATGTAGAAAAAGTGTTTTCTGCATTGGCCAGATCGGGAATGGAACCCTTGTCCTCAAAGCTGGAGACACCATGAAGACCAGTGTATGAGCCACTCGTTCAAGGAGGTCGTCGAAATAAACATAAATAAAATAAATAAATTTGGAATTGCCTGGAGATGGGGATACAGGGATAGATAGAGGTCTAGTCTAGACAATTGAGTCCCTTCCACCGAAGATATTCTCGGGCAAAGAGACAAGTGGTAAGTTCGTCGCCGTAAACAATCATCACATCACATTACAAAAAAGTTTCCTGCTAATAACTGTGATAGAGTAACTTTGATAGTTATGCTATCGCACAACAATGTCTGAACAATTATAAATATTGCCGGCATTGTTCAAAATAAAAAATGACATCGCGTGTTTGAAAGCAATACGCTTGTAAACCAGTATTACATTGCGAAAACGACCAATTTACGATTAGCCACCCGCGGTAATTATTGCATAAATGTCGACGTTTTAAAAACAAAAAGGATTTAATCAGTATAATTGTTTGGTTTTTTAAATAAATATATATCTTCATGCTATTCCCAATACAGGGATAGACAGAGGTCTAGTCTAGACAATTAAGTCCTTTTGACCCACCTTCCACCGAAGATATTTTCGGGACAACGTGATAGGAGGTGAGCCCGTCCCCATCTTAATGTCTAAGCCAACGATATAATTCATACATAAGTTTTTGAAAAACCCATTGGTACGAGCCTGCCACTAGAGGATCGAACTCGGGTCTCTTGACTCGAAATTCCGACCACCCAACCACTCGGCTATCGTGACTTATAAAAAAATTAATCAATGTAATTGATTAATTTTTTTTGACAAAAAGGATTTAACCAATATAATTGTTTGGTTTTAAAAATTAAGATTTATAATAAACACAAAAATTTTAAAATGCATTTAAAAAAATTTTATCAACCAAAACGTGACGGTTTTACGTTGCTAAATGGTGACGGAAATGGGTAAGAGAGTGATTTATTTATGTCGTCACATTTCTATCTGCCTATTCCGTCCAAGGAAAAAGTTTTAAATATATTTTCAATCTGGATATTGATAGATGATAGAATCATTTATCTGTGATCTGACGTCTATCGGTAAAGATAGACTATAATTCACCAGACTTGTGACGGGCAGCAACGTTTAGCAGTTAGTTACAGCGATCATCATCGCTTGCCCGGTGTGGCGATCATGGCAAAGATCCCTTATGGGAGAGGCTTTTATCCTGCAATTGACTTTAACTAGTCGTTATTTATGCTTGTTTTCTATCCACTTCTTCCCTGCCTAGAAATCGTCTGAGTGAGTCACTTTAAGTGAAACAGTAATTAAGAACCATAAGCTATTAGAAACTTACAATGTAAGAAAGAAATTTTAAGTTCACCAAACTTGAAAGGACAATTTAATTAACATATCTATGAATGTGTTTGTCTGTTTCTAAATAATAAGATCCTACGCAAATAAGCAGAGTTTGTTTATTTCATTATTAGTTCATTAAGAGGCGGAAATTAGGCCTGGTTAGTTTTTGTTTATTTTAGTTATCAGAAGGTTTAATTAAGGAAAGTATACGTTTGCAGGAACGGAACTGAACTAGTGTACAATGTGGTAAATGTGGTGGTAAAGTATAGCAAAATGGAAAGGTAGCTTATAAAATGGTGGGTAGACACATTCTCTTAAATATGTACTTTAATAAAATAAATATCTTCACGAAATTCCCAATACATGAGTAGACAGAGGTCAGGTCTAGACAATTAAATCCTTTTGACCCACCTTTCATTGAATATATTTTCGGGACAACGTGACAGGTTGGGAGCCCGTCGCCAACGATGTAATTCGTACCTAAGTTTTTGAAAAACCCATTGGTACGAGCCTGCCAACTGGGGATCGAACTCGGGTTTCATGACTCGAAATTCCGACCACCTAACCACTCGGCTATCGAGACTATACTTTTATTTTATTTTTATTTATTTATAATTTTATTGTCCATCACAAATAATAGAATAAATAAATAAATATCTTCGCGCAATTCCCAATACAGGGGTAGACAGAGGTCTAATCTAGACAATTAAGCCCCTTCGACCCACCTTCCACCGAAGATATTTTCGGGACAACGTGACAGGTGGTGAGCCCGTCGCCGCCTTTATGTCCAAGCCAACGATCTGAATCGTACATAGGTTTTGAAAAACCCATTGATACGAGCCTGCCACATATATACACACACACACACACACACACACATATATATATATATATATATATATATATATATATATATATATATATATATATATATATATATATATATATATATATATATATATATATATATATATATATATATATATATATGTAGGATGTAAATGAGTGAGAGAAAGGATAAGTGAGACTAAGAGGAAGATATGACATAATGATTGATGAGATAGAATGATGTGTGAGGGAGAGAGAAGACGAATGGCGTACGTGAAAGGAAGAAGAAAGTGATAAGACGAAATTAATATTCTAAAATAGTAAAAGTGAAAATAAAAGACTGAAGTGAGTTGAAAACCAATTATTTCATTTAATCAGGATAATCCCTACAAATTTTGGGGCTCGTCCGGGATCATCCCAAAATTTTTACGACGTGACCGGCGTGGTTTTTTTTCATAACCTCAAAGACGAAAAGACGAATAAACCAAAGAAGACGATACAATCACAATGACGACGGAATCAGAAAAGACGACTGATAAGACGGAAAAACCGGAGAAGTTGTTTGCAACCTATTTAGACGGATTCTACAACATAACCAAATTCAACGGCGATGACGATACCTATTCTGCTGTGAAGTGGGCAGAAGACATTGAGGACAACGCAGAAATATTCAATTGACACCCCAGCAGCAGCTCATTATTGCAAGAAGATCACTAGAAGGTACAGCAGCACTATGGTTAAAGACGGAGAAGGTGTTCAAAGGCTTCAAAGAACTGAAAGCGGCATTGTTACAAGAGTTCCCTGAAAAGATCAACAGCAAAGAGATGCATGAGCTGATGGCAGCTAGGAAGAAGGAACCTGGTGAAACCTACATGCAGTACATGCTAAAGATGAAGGAGATGGGCAAGCGCGCTAGGTTCAATGACAATGTGGCAATACAGTACATTGTTGAGGGCATTCAAGATAGTGAAGTAAACAAGACTATACTTTATGGCGCTGTTACATACTCAGTACTCAAAGATAGATTAAAGCTGTATGAACAAATGAAGGAGAGGTCAGAGGCTAAAAGAAGCTCTGCACCAAAGGAGACCAGCGAGCGACAAGGTTCGAGACGACCAACGACGAGTGGCAAACAGCAGACAGGTGGTCAGCAGCGGAGACGGTGCTACAACTGTGGGGAGAATGACCATATGGCGAGCGACTGTCCCACAGGAATCAAGTGTTTTCGCTGTAATGCATTCGGACATTTGAGTAAGCATTGCAAAGTCGAGGTTCCACAATCCTCCGCTAGACGTGATGGCGCTGTTGGCAGCGGAAGCGGCGGAAATGCATTCAAATTTGGCGGCGCCGGAGTGCCAGCCAATAAGACGACGCCTCGAAGATTCGACCAACCAAACATGAAGCCGAGGGCGGCCATGTTTGCAAGTGATTGTCAAAACACGACAACAGCCAATGAGGAGCGAGAGTTCTCGTTTGACAATGAAAACGGAGAACATGGCGGAATATTTCACATTCAAAACAATAACAAAGACGAGTTTAAGTTGAAAGTGCAGAAAAACCCATGAAAATGATGGAAATGTGTGGTTTTCAAGTCAAGACATTACTAGACACAGGATCATGTGCGAATCTAGTGGCCGACGACCAGTTTATGGCTTTTAACATCGAGAAATACGACGACAACTTGGTGATATCTGGACTTGGCCAAACAAAGGTGAAATCGAGCGGACAGTTTCGTGCTAACGTGACGATCGACGGAGAGCTCTACGAAGACGTGACATTCCATGTAGTGCCTAGAGACTGTATGCCGTTTACGGTTATTTTAGGCAAGAATTTCTGAGTGAATTAGTGATGGTGTTGTGTGATGGAGAGGCGAAGTTGTACCCGAAAGATGATGAATGGTGGAAGAGAGTTGATTGTTTTGCTAACCAAATTGAGTTAACAGGTTGTGCAGCAGGTGTAAACACTCGAGAGCAGGTGGAACAAATGGTATTGGATTACAAACCGTGCCAAACTAAAGAAGCACCAGTACAATTGAAGATTGTGTTGAAGGACGACATCCCAGTTGCCCAACGCCCACGACGGCTGGCGTTGACGGAGCAAAAGTTAGTGGAAGACCAGGTAGAGGAGTGGATAGAGAAAAGCATTGCGCGGGTAAGTTTTTCTGAATATGCTAGTCCCCTGGTGTTGGTCAAGAAGAAAGATGACACTACTAGAGTCTGTGTCGACTACAGGCTACTAAACAAGAAGATTCTTAAAGATGAATTCCTTTGCCAATCATAGATGACGTGATTGACAAACTGAAAGACGGCAAGATATTTAGCGTATTAGATCTCAAAACGGATTTTTCATTTGAAGGTGAGCGAGGAGTCAGTGCCATACACATCATTTGTGACGCATCATGGGCAGTTCGAATTTCTGAGGGCACCATTTGGATTGACTTCATCGCCTAAGTGTTTCATGAGATTTATAACGATTATATTCAGAGATCTAATAGCAAAGAATGTGATGATGATATTTATAGACGATATTATTATTCCAGCAATCAGCGAGGTCGAAGCCGTGGAAAGACTACAGCAAGTTCTGAATGTGGCAGCTGATTATGGTCTAGAGATAAATTGGAAGAAGGCAAGGCTTTTAAATGAAGAGATTGAGTTCCTAGGACATCGTATCAAAGACGGAGAAGTACGACCCAGCCGTGAGAAGATAGACGCTGTCGTGAGATTCCCAGAACCAAAGAACACAAAACAGGTGATGAGTTTTATTGGATTAACTTCATACTTCAGAAAGTATATCAAAGACTACGCAAAGATTGCAAATCCAATCAATAAAGAAGGAACACCCATGCATACCCTTCATTTAGATCACATAGGACCACTCACGGAGACGAGGAAGCAGTACAATCATATTTTGACAGTGATTGATGCCTTTACGAAGTTTGTGTGGCTTTACCCCACGAGGTCGACAACATCCGCAGAAGTACTGACGAAGATGCAAGCACACCAGCAGATATTTGGCAACCCTACCAGAATCATAACTGATAGAGGAACAGCATTCACGAGTGGCGACTTCACGAAATACTGTCTAGATGAAAACATAGAGCATGCGAAGATCACGACGGGAGCACCACGAGGAAACGGTCAGGTGGAGAGGGTTCACCGCATACTCACTCCAATGTTTACGAAGCTGTGTATAGAGGACAAATCGTTATGGTACAAACATGTGAGCAGAGTACAGAGAGCGCTGAACAACACATACCAGAGGAGTACAGATACCACACCTTTGAGTTGATGGTGGGCTCAAAGATGAAATGTAAAGATGACCTACAAATTGTTGAACTACTGCAGCAAGAGCTAGCAGAACAACACAACGAACAGAGAGAAGAACTGAGGCAGAAGGCCAAAGAACAAATCCAGAAAGTACAGGAAGAAAACAGAAAGACCTATGATAAGAAAAGGAAGGACAGCAACAAGTACGAGCTAAATGAGCTAGTTGCTATCAAGAGAACGCAGTTTGGACCAGGGTTGAAACTGAAACCGAAGTTTTTTGGACCTTACAAAGTAGTGAAGATAAAACGAAATGACCGCTATGATGTGGAGAAGGTGTACGACACTACAGAAGGGTTGAACAAGACATCAAGCTCAGCTGATTTGATGAAGAGGTGGCCTGGAGATGATGATTAATGTGTCTTAATATTTTTGTATGTTTCAGGTGAACACTAATTTTTGATAGTTTTTCAGCAGTATGTGTAAGAGTGGATGAAGAATGAATGTTAAAGTAGGATATTTTTATTGTTGTTTTGTGTTATAAAGTAACAACGTGTTACACCATAAGGTGTTATTTTCTTTTAAAAGTTTAGTTTATTTAAGTTTTCTAAAGATGTCTAGTTTATTTAAGTACTAATTAAGTTAGTGATGATGTAATCTATGTTCCTACTAGATTAAAAATAAAGTTTTTATTAAAATGTAAACCATATCTGAGGACAGATATGAAAGCAGGATGGCTGAGTGTAGGATGTAAATGAGTGAGAGAAAGGATAAGTGAGACTAAGAGGGAAGATATGACATAATGATTGATGAGATAGAATGATGTGTGAGGGAGAGAGAAGACGAATGGCATACGTAAAAGGAAGAAGAAAGTGATAAGACGAAATTAATATTCTAAAATAGTAAAAGTGAAAATAAAAGACTGAAGTGAGTTGAAAAACCAATTATTTCATTTAATCGGGATAATCCCTACATATATATATATATATATATATATATATATATATATATATATATATATATATATATATATATATATATATATATATATATATATATATATATATATATATATATATATATATATATATATATATATATATATATATATATATATATATATATATATATATATTCTCTTTTTTTTTTTAAATTGTTTACTGAGCCAGAATAATAACATGTTTGTGTAATAATGTGAGGTTAGAGCAGTAAAGTGGCTCCTTGCAACCCAATAGTTAATTCCTCGGGAGATACAACCAGATTGGTGAGAGAATTTCTCTCTAGGTGATAGTCATGACTTTTTATTGTTTCTTTTTACAAATTGTCTGTCAATTAAGAAATATTTTATACTATTATTTTAAAAGGCATTTCTAATGTATTTACTTTACGTATTTCAGTTTCTCTCTTGAAAAGTAAAATACTCATTTTATTTATGACCGCTCGTTCGGAATCGTTTTGAGAAACGTTTAACTTATTTCTACAAAGTCAGAGCAAGTCAATTAAAGAAAAGAACACTTAAATTGTTCTTGCATCTTGGATCGACTTTTAAACCTTTGTGCAATTAGTAAAATACTCGATTTCAGTTTTTATTTTTACTTTAGTTACATTAGAAAGATGGAAAAAATTTCTTTACGCCATACTCAATACTAGGTCACACACAAGTTTGAACAATTAAGACCCTTTTGACCCACCTTTCAGCGAGGACGATTTTGGGACAACATGACAGGTGGCGAGCCTATCGCTGTCTTTATGTCTAAGTCAACGACATAACTCCAGTGAATGCGCTGCTCTGCTGCTGCTAATGCTCAACATTACACAGTCACTTGTATATGCATCTGTGGGAGGGAAGAGGTTGCCAATGTCCTCAGACCAGATAACATATGTCATTTATTTTTGCAAGCCGTATAGCTTAATATAATTTTATAGTAACATCTCTATATTAATTTATTGTCTGCACAGATACACCTGAGTCTAATAACCAACTGTAGAAGTGTTAAAAAGTCACTATAGCCTAGTAGTTGGAAAGTAAAAGCCGAGTTAGATCCCTAGGTTGTAGTCTCGTATCAGTTTTTTTTTTCAAACTTATGTACGATTAAGATCGGATTTACTTAATTGTCTGGATCTCTATCTATCCTGGTATTGAGAATAACGTGAAGATATTTTTGTTAAATAATTAATAATACAATAATACCAAAAATGTTATGAGTTTGAAAGTTTTGTCTTCATTTATCGCTCAGTCGCACAAAAAATAGATTCAAATGGGATTTTACACATACTTGATAACACATGACACATTGATGGGATTGATGAGGGGGTCGAAAAGTTCGTCTGTTATTCTTCTGTGCGGGTCGCAACTATTAACACTAAATACATGCTCTCATATCCATATTTTAAATTTGTCAGAGCTGTATTAAGTAGGATTTAATTCAGATATTTTATTACTAATTTACAGTACCCAAGTGGTGAAGTTGTCGCTATGTAAGCGTCAAAGTTGCAGATGTAAATATGAATAAGTTATTCTTTAACGTAGGAAACATAAATTTCACTTATTAAACATCACGATTTTGTAATGTGTCAAAGTTTCGTAATGAAATCCTCCTGGTGGAAAAGAAATAGGCGAAAGTACTTCCCTAGGTATCCTTTTATAGGTGTCATTGTAATGTAAATAATACAAACAGTAATAAAATAAAATAAAAATTGAAACAGCTTGAGATCATTCGATTCATTTTATTAATGGTAGATTATTATCTCAGTTTCAAAAAACTCATTAGAATGAGCCACGATTTACCTTAACAAAAAAAACTTTACGGAGTGGGACAAACATATGTACATACATACAATAGTATGACGCTTCTTACCCGTGGTTAACATCTTCCCTCTTGCTACGATCCGATTATAAAATATATTACAGAATAATAAATACGGATAAATTAACCCATTCTACATAACTGAAAGCATGCATGATATATTTATTTATATTAATAATTTTTATTAATCAAAATAAATTACATTCTGGCTATTAGGAAAACGGGTGAAGAAAGAAAAGGGAGGCAAACGAGCAGGTGGCTCACGTGATGGTAAGTGATTACCGCCGCCCATGAACACCCGCAATACCAGAGGCATAGCAGATGTGCTGCCGGCCTTAGAGTCCCCCCCCCCCGGAATTATGGGAGGGGGGTGTGTGGGCCTCTGGTTACCTGCACTCACCAGACGAAATGCAGAAGTTTGTAAGAGTTCTACTTCACGCCGGTATTCTGTGAGGTCGTGGTACTTCCCCAGTCGAGCCGGCCCATTCATGCAACAACAAAAGCCAATGCGTGGCTCTACCACTGTTAAAATTTGCTCTACAACTGTTAAAAATCTATTTAATATTGATGAAAATATAGTTATGGAAACAAACAGTTTTACCATGCAGCGAGAGTACTCTGTGCTTGGGGACTAATTTATCTTATAAATTAGGTATAGTAGGGGGTAATAATTTATCTTATGTACCAATTATATGGTTGGCTTCGACATTAAGACGGCGATGGCTTCCACCTGTCACGTTGTCCCAAAAATGTATTCCGTGGAAGGTGGATCGAAACGACTTAACTATCTTGACCTCTGTCTAAAACTGTATTGGGAAAGGCGTGAAGCTATTTTTTTACACATACATATACAAATGTTCATATATATACTCACATTTACAGTGTTTCTCTATATCTTTAAATATGAAAATCGATTCTTGAGAAGTAAACTGCAAATATTAGTATAAAAGACAATATACAACGATGAAATCTAGGTAACTTCATTAACCCGGGTCCCCTGACGATAACCTGTGCCATAATTATAATGCAGTGCTGTGAAACAATACACGAACACACGCCGCAGTTCACAATGCGTTCGTTCGGTCGCGATGAGCGTCAAGTGGGACGTGAGCGGAACAATAGCGCTAAACTATACTCATTGCTTTTTATTTCTCTAACGTAACGCGTAAAATGTTACTTCCATTAATTTAATGTCGATTAAAGGTTAGAAATGACTATTTTTTTATACTGAAGGGAGGCAAACGAGCAGGTTGCTCTAGGGATGGTAAGTGATTACCGCCGCCCATGAACATCCGCAATACCAGAGGCATAGCAGATGCGTTTCCGGCCTTTGAGGAAGGTATAGGCTCTTTTCTTGAAGGTCCCTAAGTCGTATCGGTCCAGTAAAACCGCTGACGGCAGCATATTCCATAAGATGCAAGTGTGTGGCAGAAATTCCGCGAAAAACGCACTGTGATGAATATATCTATATTTGACTATATCTTTATTCAATTAACAGTCAATGTAGACAACCACTTCTTATCTTACCGCGGGTCTGGGCTTTTGTGGCACGGAGGTAAGTTCGTTGCCACGGTACCGCAGATGTCGAAGGTTCGACAACCGCCGGTATTTGTTGATGATTTAAATGTCTCATTAATTTGGAATCACGATAGCCGAGTGGTTGGGTGATCGGAATTCGAGTCAAGAGACCCGAGTAGCTCGTACCAATAATTTGTTTTCAATACGTCGTCATCATTCGATTATCATCGTGAACCACTCCACTGTTTGTAAGCAATGCAGCTTTGTTGGAGTGGTTGAAAGGCATACCAGCAATGTTATTGGGCATTGCAAGTTTTCTTTTTTTATATCGTACAACGGGATAACATGCGTATCAACACAAAATAAATTGATATAAATATCTTTCACGCTATTTTCAATACAGGGGCAGACAGAGGTATAGACAATTAAGCCCTTTCAACCTACCTTTCACCGAAAACATCTTTGGGACATCGCAACAGGCGGTGAGCCTGTCGCAGTCTTTATGTCCAAGCCAACGATATAATTCCTACATAAGTTTTTGAAAAGCCCATTGGTACGAGCCTACCACTTAGATTCACACTTGTGGATCAAACTCGGCTCTCTTGACTCGAAATTCCGACCACCCAACCACTCGGCTATCGTGACTTAAAACTAAGAAAAACGAAAACGAAGACTACGTAAAATAATTATTTTAATGAGAGGCATAATTTGCCAACAAAATAAAACCTAGTCTTAGCTGCATTGAATTAATTCGTGAAATTTTCCAGAGACCTCCGCCTCTAGAACTTTCTTAAGTTAATTAAAGTTGTACACAGAGCTCGAAGTGTAGACGGGGCAATTTGAAAGATCACCACTTGATAAAGACAAAGATAAAGTTTGTAGAACTTACTTTCCCCCGTGTGTAAGTACCTTAAAATTACAAAGTTAATTTTTAAGAAGAGATTCGCAATATGGTAGGCTTGAAAGATTATCGTATCACTAAAATGTACAAGGTTGTGCTTCGATGGTTTGGGCACGTTGAGTGAATGATTAAAGACCGAATGGTGAAGGAAAAATATAGCGCGAAAGTTATCAATAAAAGGCAGCGAGGTAGGTTAACTAACTTTCTAAGATTATTCGAGCAGATTGCTCGAAGAGGGGAATGTCAAGAGTACTCGGATACCTAGTCGTGAGTGTAAATGATGAATTTCAAAGAAATGAAAGAGGTATGCTCATCACACTCGGTGCTCTGTTCTTCTTGGCCAACCCATCAGGTATTACGCTTGAAGGTATTTATTTAAAATTAATTTCATAATTAAGTCCTTCCGACCAACCTTTCACCGACGACATTGACAGGTGGTGAGCCTGTCGCTGTCTGTATGTGCAAGGCAACGATTTAAATTGCACATGAGTATTTGAAAAAAAAAAAAAAAACCTTTTGGTACGTGGCTATAACTTGGGAATCGATCGAAACCCTTGACTCAAATTCCTCTAATTTATCTAAATATTATATTTTTCTTTCCCACTGTTTTTCCCCTTCCAAATATTTACGTATAGATAGGCAACGCTCTTAACTCCTCACGATTAGGGTGTGTGCGTGAGCATCCCCAGCGAGGGCATAAGCCATCACTGCTCTGAGAGGTGGATCTACACTTCCCCTTATATAAAAAATCGGAATTTACTTAATTGTTTAGACCTTTATCTTCCCCATTATTGGGAATGCCGTGAAGATATTTCTTTTTTAAATATATGTAAGTGAATGTTACAAACTATATTCCCACATCCAAGCCACATATTTATCATCGAGCAAATACATCAATAGAGTTATTTCAGCTAGCCAAGGAAACTTTAAAGTAATTTCAAGTAACAAGAGTACAGCCTGTCGAAGAGAATTTATTGGGTCGCAGCTTATTAGCGACTCGGACGTAGTTTCCGGAAACTTGGTCGTCTTAGTTCGTGAAATACCTGAAAATTTGCTGACTTCGTCCCCGACGAAACCTTAATCGCTTATTAAATTTGAGAGCCAGGCGTCGATAAAGCACGAAGTACTTTAACTAGGTACAAACATAAGTACAAGTTATATTGTTTTATATTTTCTTTAGCAATTTTCAGTGCTTGAGTAGGTAAAGGTAGATAATGAACTCCTTTCGACCCACTTCTCACTGGAGTTTGTTTGGGACAACGTGACAGACGGTGCGTCTTTAGCTTTTTGCACTCATATACATACATGTATATATAAACCTCGGCCACTAATCTGTATTTTCCAACAAAATTACGCTGCTAAAGTAACTTTGAATTAGCTTTGGGAGGTTTTTTTTTTATTTAAACATTATTTGCACAAAAAAAGTAACAAAGTTGTGGACATAATGCCTATAGGCATTCTCTACTTACCTCTGCCTTTTGTTTGAGCAAGAATCAAGTGATAGGTACAAATCACGAAAAATAAAAACAAAACAATGATAACAATGACATAATAGCAAATATATTACACACACATAAAAATACATACATACATACATACATAACGGCCTATTAAAGTCCACTGCAGGACATAGGCCTCTCCCATAGGGAGGATTTGCCATAATCAGCATCCCCTCGCACCTTAGACGCGGCTGCCCATCTACGGTCTAATTATTTTGGTCTGAAATTTTTAGAGATGGTTATCCCGCCATCTATCGATTTCCATAACGATGCTCAAGGCTGTTTCCCTTAATTGCCTCTTACACCACCCACGTGGAGAAAGGAGTGGCAATATTCTTACACCGTTACTACACAGTTCGAACCGTGTCGTATAAATATACACTTTATAAAATTATACACTTTATTAAATTATAAACATACATCCATACAATAATACATATACTTATAATGTATACACAAATACAACACATAAAAATCTCATTATTATTGAATCAATGACATTACCAATGTTGAAGACAAAAAGACGCAATAATTAATTATTAATAGAAATTATGAAGTAGAATAAATAATAAAATAAATGTCAACACGCTATTTCCAATACAGGGGTAGACATAGGTCTAGACTACTAAGTCTTTTCGACCCACCTTCCACTGAAGACATTTTTTGTGACAACGTGATAGATGGTGAGCCCATCGCCTTCTTCATGTCTATGCTAACTAATATACTCGTAAATCGTACATAAGTTTAGTAATACATAAGTAAGAACTCTGGTCTCTTGGCTTGAATTCCGATCACCCAACCAGTCGGCTATCGTGACTTAAGAAGTAGAAGTTTAGATAAAAGTAGATAAAATTTCTCCTACGACAAAATTCTGGCGTAACAACATACCTTATTTAAATAGTTATTTGTTATTTAAAAAAAAAAAAATTACTTCGCAACCCTCCGCATTTTTCATGCGGAGGGTTGCGAAGTAATTTTTTTTAAATAACAATTTTACAATGAATTTCCGCAAAGTAACGCCTGAGTCAATTAACTATCTTAAATAGTTATTATTCCACACAATAAAATCTTGACATTGGCCTTAAACTTTTAACATCCTTAAGTAATTCAATCAAAAGTTTCGAGCTAATTCAGCAACAAAGTTTTATCCAACAAAGGCCTCTCAAACTGTCCCCTTAGCAATCAGACCCTCTCATACAAGGAGCCTTAATAGCTAGAGAAGTTCGTTGATTTAACAAACATGGAAAAGTAGATCCAAAATTTAATTTCTTTTCTTACTTTACAGCCTGTAATGTGATTATGGCAAATTTATTAAAATTATACATTTAAATTAATTTGTCATAATTGCCACACAAGCAAGCGGATTGGCGAAAGTTGTTTTCTGGGCACTCAGAGACCAAGTCATCATTCCCGCCTATGTTAAGCTCGATTAGTTAAATTCGGCTGGAGCTAACTAAGGAAAGGCTGGAGTTGACTAAGGGAGCGAGAGAGTATAGTTTTTTTTTATAGAAAAGGCCGGCAAACGAGCAGGCCGCTCACGTGATGGAAAGTGATTACCGCCGCCCATGAACACCTGCAATACCAGAGGCATAGCAGATGCGTTGCCGGCCTTAGAGTGCCCCCCTCCCCCAAATTGGGGGAGGAGGTGTGTGGGCCTCCAGTTACCTGCACTCACCAGACGAAACGCAGAAGTTTCTTAGACTTCTACTTCACGCCGGTATTCTGTGAGGTCGTGGTACTTCCCCGGTCGAGCCGGCCCATTCATGCAACAACAAAAGCTGATGCGTGGCTCTACCACAGTTGAAAGTTGATGCCTCTTTGTTGTTTTGTGGACACTCAACGAGACTGAACTATCACGCTTGTCTTTGTAACTGGCTCGGGTGGACATAGAGTGAGTCATATGTGGGACGAAAATGTGTATATAAAAGAATATATATAGAAAAGAATAGTAGTATTTTGTATTAGTAACTACGCCATGGACCTTGAACATCGTCTTCATTTCTGTCGTGTACTCACAGTAAGTCAGTCACCAACACATCTTTTTTTTTAAAGTTAGTACTTACTGTTGTGAATTATTATATAATAAAGAATGTATTTAATTTTTTGCGCTACTAAATTTTAGAATTTATTAAAATTTGAATCGTCTTAGACATGCAATAAAAGTTATTTATTATCTTTAATGATAACGATACTGAATTCGATAGATGTATGGATATCTTTATTAAATATATCAATCTTATAAGACATCAAAGACATCATACATGCACAGCGAACACAGCCGAGGGAATAACTTAAACGCAAACAACTTAACAACAATCCACGACAAGAAATAAATCATATGGCACCAGACATGACTCAGTATAACTTAATCTCACCATATCTCACATAAAAATATCTCAAAACCTATAATTTTACTACTGAACTGTCGCAATAGAGGACTGCCGTTTACTACTTCAAATACGAACTTTGCGACCTAGTTGCAGTGGTTAACATGAAAAAATAATAAAATAAATAGATATCTTCACACAATTCCCAATACGGGAGTAGACAGAGGTCTTGTCTAGAATAACCTGCACCTGGGGATCTAACTCGGGTCCTTCGACTCGAAATTCCAACCACCCAACCACTCGGCTATCGTGACTTCTAATATCGTGTATTTATTTGATAAAATTTAGATTTAGACATCCTAAATATTTTCAAGGTTATTCTCCTGATGAAAGGCATAATTTCATTTAAATTTTATGCGGTACAACAAGGGCAAGTGAAAATTTTGCAGCCTGCATCTAGAAATTTCGTAAGTCAATTAAAGTTGGACATAGTTTGGGCCGTCGGGGACAGTTTAGAGATCAGAGTTTAGTAAGAACTTTAACGGAGTTGAAAGCTTAGTGCTTAGCTTAGTATAACCTATTAGATTTTAGTGGAACTTAATTTATTGAGATTGGATCGTAGTATTAATTATACTAAGGACTAGCTAGCCCCCGCGGCTTTGCCCGCAGTTTAACACTGACGCTGAATCCTAATTATGTTTCTAAAATAAAAGTAGCCTATGTCCTTATAACATTAGCTATCTGTAGTAAACAACGGTTATTTTAATATTATAAACAGACACTCCGATTTTTTTATATGTACAGATTCATGTACAGATTCAGCAACGTTTGTGTTGGCAAAACTAAGTGAAAAACTGAAAAGTGGTCGATGAATTAAATCTTTACAGGTCGCAGTGTTTTTGTCCAACAGGAATTCTGAATAAGGTGTTTAATAGACTCAAGCGATATAGTCACGGTAGACGAGTGGTTGGGTGGTCGGAACTTCGAGTCAAGAGACCCGAGTTCGGTTGAAAAACTTATGTACAAATTATATCTGTTACGTTGTCCCGAAAATATCTTCGGTGGAAGGTGGGTTAAAGGGACTTAATTGTCTAGACTAGACCTCTGTCTACCAGGGGTATTGGAAATCGCGTGAAGCTATTTATTTATTAATAGACTCAAGCGACATTTTGCGTAAATTCATTATTATACAGCCTAGAGTAGTAAGCAGTTGGTAGTTGTTTACTACTAGCGTAGTTGTCGGTGGTATATGTTACCTGGTGTCGAGTGTAGTGGTAGTGGTGAATCCAGTAGAATTGGTGCATGCAGCTGAGGGATCGAGGGTGGTTTCCTTTTCTTCGGACCATGTAACAGATGTCGTTTATTTTTGTATGCGGAGTGGTGCAATGTTAACAAAATATACTTTTGTATCTCGAAATTCCAACGAATGGAATTTATTTTATTAAAATACAGCATTAAAGGTTTCCCATGATGAATGTCGTTGTTGTCTGGCAAAAGATATTTTTGAAGTTTACTCCTTAAGAATTGATTTTGTATTTACGCACAGGGTATAAAAATTTATGAGGAGTAATATCTAGCCTTCTCCTTTAGTTTTTTTCTGCTACACCAGCAGTACATACATATTTTATATTATAAAAGATTTGATGTTAGGCTTATAGACAGTGTAATGTACCTTTACATACAGGCGTGTACAGCATTACCATTTAACAACAAAAATGTAAATAACTTTATGAAAAAAATAACACAATATCTCTGAATCAATATAAAATACATTCATAATATATTATTTATAAAATATATCTTCACGCCATTCCCAATTCTGGGGTAGATAGAGGTCCTGATAACAATCAAGTGCCTTTCGACCCACCTTCCACCGAATACATTTTTTGGGACGACGTGGCAGTTGGTGAGCCTGTCGCCCTTTTTATGTCAAACTCATTGGCACGAGCCTACTACTTCGAGAACTAACTCGTGTCTCATCACTCGAATTCGAATCTCACAACCACTCGGCAAACGTATTTCTACTTGAACTATAAAACTAAAATTTGACACGGAAAAGAATAGAAAGATTATGAGTAGGAAGTATCACTAAAGAAAAAGTTCTAGTAAAATTCTACCGTTGAAAGGTGGAATGAGGATGAAAATTTGATTCAATTTCACTTTTGGACCTAGAAGAAGGAAAATTGCAACGCAGGCTAATGATTACAAAATGCATTATCGTGAATATCTAATTATTCAAATATATAAACCATATTATATTGGTTTCATTAAAAAGAAATAGTTTGTTTAACATAGTAACTTTATTTATATTAGTAACTTATTCAATATACCTAGTCTGGCCTTAAGTTCTGTTACATCTGAAAATAATATTTACATAAGAGACCCGAGTTCGATCCCCAAGTGGCAGGCTAATGCCAATGGGTTTTTCAAAAATTTATGTACGAATTATATCGTTGACTTGGACATACGAATAAAGACGGCGACGGGCTCACTACCTGTCACGTTGTCCCAATAATATCTTCGGTGGAAGGTGGGTCGAAGGGACTTAATTGTCTAGACTAGACCTTTGTCTACCCCTGTATTGGGAATTTCGTGAAGATATTTATTTATTTTAATTTATTAGTTAGTCTCCGCCAAAAATAAAAATAAATATTCTATTCGAAATGCCCACGTTACGCTTTAAAAATTTTTTTTTTACAACCAGATTAAAGGCCTTTGTCTGTTCGGTCATGAATCTATGGAATTACACGCTGTTTCCAATGGAAATTTCGCCACTGCTAGCTCCAAAGAGTTTTGTAAGAGACTCATTGTCTCCGTATCGTTTAGAGTAGGCCATGTCCTGTAAAACTAACCATAATTTGAGGTCTAAAGTGTTTCAAAGCCAGGCTTGGGTAGTTGGTGCCTAACCAAGGCTATAGTAATGTGACCCGGTGCACAGTCCTAGTGGACAGTTAATAGTATATTATTAAATAGTGTATTGCTGAGAGGTTTCACAATATGATCCAAGCCTGAATCTTGGAACACTTTGGCTGAAGTCACAGTTTTGTGACACTTTTATAAGACACGCCCCACCAAACCATCACTGACGCAGTAGCTTCTATAGAGCTGTGTGCGCACACTTTTTTAATTTTTCTTATTGTTGTGTTCTTCCATGGAAAAAAATTTTTCAACGGTAAAGAGGATATTTCGGTGTTTTCATCTGCGTCTCTCGACAGAAGGCGATTTGATCGATCCAGTCTCGTTAACTGTAAAGAGTCATTTAAAGCATATCCACTATATCGACAGAGGCACCGAGCGCCGGATATTGTTTTATAACGCGCGACAGAGTCCGAGCGGGAATCTACATTTCTCGTGATAAGATTTTTTGCTTCCTAATGGGGTTCGACAAATTTTGGCTTTAACAGGATTAACAGTCTTTGTAGTTCTAATAGCACACGGCCGCCTCGATTTTTTCTGGCCTTCGACAGAGGAAGTCTTGCTGTATCTGTTGATAGTACGATTTACGAACATACGGCTTATACGAAACTTTTGAAATTCATGTCATTTGATAATGAACATGAAAAATTATGTGAAATGATACAAAATCGAAAGTAGCTTTTAAAATAATATGCCTGTTTCAAATTTCAATTAATTAATAATTTAAAAAATAACGTAAAAGTTTTTATATAACAGTATCTGTGGCCATACTAGTTAGTGCCCTATTTAATTTATTGACCACGAAGGTATTTATGGTGCATTCGATTAATCTATTAACTATAAGTAATTTTTTTTCATAAAATTGTAAAGTATTGTTGTGTGGTTGGGTGATTGAAATTCTAGTCAAAAGATCCGAGTTCTATCGAAAGGATTACGTAAATTTTCTAGACATGACATGTTGGAAGATAAAAAAAGTAAACATGACGACCCGACAGCCTAGTAGGTGACCTAGTAGTGACTCTGCCTTAAAAGCTAAGAGTAGGGACTTTGAAGACCGCTATGGGCAAACATTTGTGTAATGTTTATGTATGTTTGTACTTGTGTCATTGATGTTTGAATGTGTATATATTTATCTATGTAAGAGCATCACGCAGCTTTGAATGTGTCAGTTGAAGTTTTAAACATTTTTTTCTCTTTAATTTAATATGTTAGAGCAATTACAGTTACTTTAAACACTAAAACAGCGTTTGGTTAACCACCAGTCACAAATGGTGGGTTGAAATAACTTAATCCAACTACCGACTTCAGTATTGCGAAAATGCGTAAAGTTACAAAAATAGTCACGATAGGCAAGTGGTTGGGTGATTGGATTTCGAGTCAAGAGACATAAGTACGATCCCCAGGTGGACTTAGCTTAGACATAAAGACGACGACAGGCTCACCAAAAATAAACTTAACTTAAAAAGGACTTAATTTTCTTTTTACCCAGTATTGGGATCGGCATGAAGATATTATAAAAAAAATAAAACAGATTGTATTTAACAAAACGCTTTTATTTACTAATTACACTTTAATTTCGAATTGCCAATATTCAGTTAAATTTTAATACGCCTTCCTCTATAGAACCATCTACTAAAATGTAGTTATGAAATTGACTTAAGCCATTCCTTCTTGCCTTTTTTGTTCTTTATCTTTCCAGGACATTTGGCTGTGTTTGGGGTTCGACCTTTTTTCGGATGAGAGCGCACTTTCTATGAGAAACGTTATTTCCTTCAAATTGATTTATTCCTTTTCCTTAATAAAGTTCCTTTTTAATTTCAAATGTCTCATAAAATTTTTGTAACTCTTCGCTAATTCGTATTGTTTATTTTATAACAAATCAAATGTTTGTTGTCATACGTTAAGGTTTAAATAATTTATTTTGATAATTTGTGATCGGAATATACAAGTCTTCAGTGGTATTATAAGTTTTCAGTGGAATTTATAAGTTTTCAGTGGTAGAGCCAAGCATCAGCTTTTGCTATGCTTACCATCACGTGAGCCACCTGCTCGTTTGCCTCCCTTTTCTATAAAAAGTCACGATAGCCGAGTTGTTGGCTGGTCGGAATTTCGAGTCGAGAGACCCGAGTTCGATCCCCAGGTGGCAGTACCAATGAGTTTTTAAAAACTTATGTACGAATTTCATCGTTGGCTTGGACATAAAGACGGCGACAGGCTCACCACCTGTCACGTTGTCCCGAAAATATCTTCGGTGGAGGGTCAAAGGGACTTAATTGTCTAGACTTGACCTCTGTCTACCCCTGTATTGGGAATTGCGTGAAGATATTTTTTTTTTTTTTTCTATAAAAAAGTCACGATAGCCATGTGGTTGGATGATGAATTTGAGTCATGAGACCCGAGTTCGATACCTAGGTGAAAGGTTCCTGGTAGCAATAAGTTTTTTTAAAAAAAACTGATGTATAACTTATATCGTTGGCTTGGACATAAAGACGGCGACGGGCTCACCACCTGCTACGTTGTCCCAAAAAAGGTCTTCGGTGAAAGGTGGGTAGAAAGTCCTTAATTGCCTCGATTTCTGTCTATTTATATATTGGGAATAGCGTGAAGATATTTTTTTGTGTTGTGGGCACTTGATTATGATCCCACGGAGGCATGTAGAAAAGACTTTTTCTTAGGTAAGATTATTACCTTGGATATCAAGATGGCAATCAGCTTAATGCATGCTACGTGTTATTTGTCATATGTGTATATCTTATGTGGTTGTGGGCATTTGTGAGCTGAAGGAAAAACAAATCTCTATTTTTGCAGATATTGCTAAAGCTCGCAAGTCACGACGGCTTGGATGTAAGAACATCGCCATGGTATGGCGGAGGTTTCGGGTTCAGATCCAGCCCGTGTTAGCTAAATAAATAAATTTCACCGTTATGTAATAACAAAACACCCAGAATGGCTTACACGCTTAAAAAATGAAGTAAAATACATAATAGATTTATATAATATTAATTTTTATATACTTGAAAAAGCCTTTACGTTATCAAAAGCCTGTCTCTAATCAAGTTAAAAAGTATTGGAATAAAATTGATAGGTATTTAATGAGACGTTTCTATCAAAATTTCCTTTTGAAATGGCTTTCCAGAAATTTTTAAAAAAAACTGATGTATAACTTATATCGTTGGCTTGGACATAAAGACGGCGACGGGCTCACCACCTGCTACGTTGTCCCAAAAAAGGTCTTCGGTGAAAGGTGGGTAGAAAGTCCTTAATTGCCTCGATTTCTGTCTATTTATATATTGGGAATAGCGTGAAGATATTTTTTTGTGTTGTGGGCACTTGATTATGATCCCACGGAGGCATGTAGAAAAGATTTTTTCTTAGGTAAGATTATTACCTTGGATATCAAGATGGCAATCAGCTTAATGCATGCTACGTGTTATTTGTCATATGTGTATATCTTATGTGGTTGTGGGCATTTGTGAGCTGAAGGAAAAACAAATCTCTATTTTTGCAGATATTGCTAAAGCTCGCAAGTCACGACGGCTTGGATGTAAGAACATCGCCATGGTATGGCGGAGGTTTCGGGTTCAGATCCAGCCCGTGTTAGCTAAATAAATAAATTTCACCGTTATGTAATAACAAAACACCCAGAATGGCTTACACGCTTAAAAAATGAAGTAAAATACATAATAGATTTATATAATATTAATTTTTATATACTTGAAAAAGCCTTTACGTTATCAAAAGCCTCCGTCTCTAATCAAGTTAAAAAAGTATTGGAATAAAATTCGATAGGTATTTAATGAGACGTTTCTATCAAAATTTCCTTTTGAAATGGCTTTCCAGTAATTTCTAACAGCAATTTATGTAACCGCGTCCTGGAATTCCCTTTTGACTAATTTTCTGTCAGTTTTAATTGGAGTCTTATTCGTTCAAGTTTCTTTGAATACTTTTTCGATTGTTAAATTTTTTTGTATAATATTGTTTTTGTTACTGTAAAATAAAAAAGTGAAATATATATCTTTACGCATACTCCCTGTAGGACAAACTGATTGACAAGCGTCACGATCCTTGCATATCTCTTCCTTCTCTTTATACCCGTCCAGGTATCCGGGTACTCATGAACCTCCACTTTTTGACATCAACCGCTTTTAATGTTGACTTTCACGCTTTATATTTTCTTCAGCATTCGGTCGCTCAATGTGCCCAAACTGTCGATGAAATAAAAGAATAATAATTTTGTTTTTAGGTTCTTAGTATTTGAGTTCATCCCTCGGCGGCGGTACTACTAATTTTTTTTTATTCAAGTTTAAATGTTGACTTTATGTCATAATTTTTATAGATGGTAGTATAGCGATAACTATTTCTATATGAGAAGCTCGCTAGTGGCGGACAATTCAGATAACAAAAACAACATCCTAAATCGCGCTATTGAAGTTCCTCCGATAACAAAATATATACAAATTTACTGAACTTCGTGGACGAGTGGCGTATACACTATTATATATAAAATATATATAAAACACTATTTCCCTAGTATCTCAAGTCTGGATGCTTGTGGTACATTCATTGTTTTTGATTGCATATACAATTGCTTAGGCTGCTTACTTTGGGTTCAGAGCAGTGTATGTGATGTTGTCCCTTGTACGTATTTATTTATTTTATTTAAAAACTGATACCACACCGTTGGAGGAGGTTTGCGCGCACAATACCAGATATTTTGCCCTTTAGATACTGTTGCTTTTCACTAGTCCTATATAAAATTTTAACTTAATTTTGTTCAGGTGTTTTATGAAATGATTGCCTCGGACGTACCGTAGTCTGCCACTTAAGGTTATGGTATTAAAGGCTGTTTCCCTTAGTAACCATTTACGACATCAATAAAAAAGTAGGTGGTACTTTCTTATGTCACTAAAAAAGGGCTATAATAACATCTAAAATTGGTTAATGGTTTATAGACAAAAATCTAAAAAACCAACCAGCGAATCAACAAACAGTACCCTTCAAAGTGACTTATATTCAAGATTAAACAACGAAGCCCATGAATGGATTCAGTTCGCAGCTCTTTGTATCCTAAAATATTTATTTCGGATGTACACTTTGGGAAGGCAGAGGCGAGACGTTAAACGTTACGCGGCGGGAGATAATCTCGACGAAGGTCTCGAACGATATTCTAAGTCGCTAATGGATTTCAAATCGAGCAGTGCCTGTGCAGCTTCTGTAAACACTCTTATAATATCTTTAAGTCAAATAACATGAAATTTTCGTTCGAAAAATCCTCTTCACTTATCCTTGTGGGACCAATTTGTTTGGCAACCAGGCCCCTTTTGTTTAGAATTGATTTATAAATCAAGATGCGAAAATTATGATTGAATTCTCCGAGGCTCCAGAGATCTGTTATAAATTTGATTATCAAATAAATATAGATATATATGCATAGCTTATACTTGCGATTGTTGTCACAATCGATTGATTGTTGTTGTGACCGGATTCACCTTACGTCATAATTAGGGTATATTCATCAATACCCTGATGATGCCGTAAGGAGTAATTAAAAATGTGAATTGCGCACAAGTTGTGCACCAATGAATTTTAATATATGCACAGCCCGCTGCAGGAAGTAGATTTGTTGTTAGGGGAGTGGTTTGCAAAACCACTTTTGCCATTGGCTATTGGCTGTCGCAGTATCAAACATCTTGCACCTTGGACTCGTCACCGAACTGCTGAATTTTGGTTTTTGGTGTATTTGCATATTGGTTATTCTGACATCTCTTTAGTTGCCTCTTACAACACCCACAGGAAGAAAGGTGGTGGTATATTCTTGCTATCGGCGCAAGTAATAATATGACACACACAGGAAATAATATTTTAAAATAAATAAATATCTTCACGCAATTCCCAATACAGGGGTAGATAGAGGTCTAGTCTAGACAATCAATTCACTTTGATCCACCTTCCACCGAAGATATTTTCGGCACAACGTGACAGGTGGTGAGCCCATCGCCGTCTTTATGTCCAAGCCAACGATATAATTCGTACAAAAGTTTTTGGAAAATCCATTGGTACGAGCCTGCCCACCCAAACACTCGGCTATCGTGACTTCTATATACTTTACGTTACTATATTGCTTTAAAGGGTTAAGATCGACCGGATTTACCTTTCGGTATTTTCATCATTAATAAACGGTATTTTAAATATAAACAAAAATCTATAACATTTACCAGAATACGATAACAAATAATTTTATTTAATAAAAAGCGTATAATGTTGAACTTAGTGAAGCATAAACATTATTGCCATACTTCACAATTAAAAACTGATGTGGAATAAAACTGCAACTGCTATCATAATTCAGAATTATTTTCTATAATTTTGTGCAAATGTATCTCAAAGTAATTATTTGGATGAAATTATAAATGATTTTGAGACGATAGATATATAGCTACAAGGCTACACAATGACCCAATTTATTCATAATCAGTTATATTTAAAGACGTGTTCGCTTCAAAAAAGAATGGGCCATTATAATAAGTGACCGCAATAATAAATAATGATAACTGAGGGGCAGAGCTACAAAACGCCCTCAATCTTCTTAAATACCGGCTATAAAACATTTAGGGTAGCATCTCGACGCCCCAAAGTTCCCAGTAGCTTAGTGGCCGAGGTAAATTACATTAAATGTATTGTATTTATCATAGATATATAAACGACTCGTTATGTATATAGAACAAGATTTTTGATATTTAATGGCACTTTTTTTAATATGACATTAGTCACGATAGCCCAGTGGGTGGGTGGTGGAGTCGAGAGACCCGAGTTCGATCCCCAGGTGGCAGGCTCGTACCACTGGGTTTTTGAAAAACTTATGTACGAAGCTTTATGAAAAATTACACTGGATAAGTGAAAATAATGATAGGTATGTAACAAGGGCTTGTACATTTAAGTTGGCTTTTCCTTCCTACTGTTCGGCTGCTTTCCGAGGCAGTTTTAAATACTGGACTTATATGCTGGAACAACCTACCGTCCCCAGTGAGAAACCTTGATACGGTAACTTCATTTAAGAAAAAATATAAATTGTGGCCTTTAAAGTTACAAAAACAATATAAAGTTTATTGATTAGAGTTCTTTTTAGTTCAGTTTATTGTTTATTAGTTTCGTATATTTGTTCCGATTGTTTCAGTCACTCGTTTTTAGCAATAAAAATATATGTGCTGTTTATATCCGTAGGTCCTTTCTTGCAATCAGTTTTCCTTTGTTATTTTATTATTTTCATATTGTATATTTTTTAGAAATTTTGATAGAATTGTTATTATTATATGAATTTAATTATTATATTTTTTAGAATTAATAATGTTAATATTTAAAAATAGTCATATGTGTCAAATTGTGTGTGTTTTTTTTAATTTTAGTATTTATAATTACTACTAGCCCAAGATGGGCCATAGGCTGTGCTGAAAATCAGTATTGCGGGGAGACCCGTAACGTATGCTGAGCGTTGACCTTTTTGTTGTTTTCATTTAATTTTGAAATATCATGTATTTATATTTTATTGATTGTTATGGTGCAACAAATAAAGTTTTCTTTGTTTCTTTACTTATATCGTTGGCTTGGACATAAAGACGGTGACGGGCTCTCCACCTGTCACATTGTCCCGAAAATATCTTCGGTGGAAGTTGGGTTGGAGAGACTTAATTGTTTAGGCTAGACCTCTGTCTACCCCAGTATTGGGTATAGTGGAATTGCGTGAAGATATTTATTTTTTTTAATATATTTGCTAATTATTTTATATCGTTTGGCAAATATTGGCCTTTTTTATTTAAGATGTTAAATACATAAAAAGATAACAATATAAAAGCTAATAATAAACGAAAGTGAGTTACTACGAACCAGGGACCTCAGAGCCCGTGATAAAGGTATACGTCACATGCTCACGGAACTCGTTAAACCTAAATAATAATAAATAAATAAATATCTTCAAGCCATTACCAATGTAGGGGTACACAGAGGTCTAGTCTTGACAATTAGGTATCTCCGTCCCACCTTCTACCGAAGACATTTTTCGGGACAATGTTAAACCTAATCTGCCGAAAGCAAACATTCTAATTTAACAAATGAAAAATGCCGCTTGGGAGTAATCAACTCATTTCCCTGGATTACAATCTGATAATTTATGCCATTGTGTATATATATTTACATAGAGTCTATGTAGTCACGGTAGCCATGTGGTTGGGTAATCGGAAATCGAGTCAAGAGACCCGAGTTTGATCACCGGGGCAGGCTCGTTACAATGGTTTTTTTTAAAACTTATGTACAATTAATATGGAAGGCTTCAACGTGAAGACGGCGACATGCTCCACTTCCTGTCACGTTCTTCCATAAAATTTCTTTCAGAGAGGTGGATCGAAATTATTTAATTGTCTAAAGTTTTGTCTACCCTAATATTAGGAATAGTGTGAAGATAACCTCTAATAAAGTCCATTGCAGGATAAAAGTATCTACCGTAAAGAAGATTTGCAATTATTGCCACGCGGAGTGACTGTCGTAGTGTCTGGTAAACTGGTAGTATTTATGTGGTATATTTCGAAAAGTTGTTCGAGAGTTATTCCGTCGGTTTGTCGTTTTGTTGGTGCTAATACTGTATTCAAGGCTGCTTCACCTAGTCAAGTCGTCGGAATTTGTATATCCTGCCTATTTTGGCTATTTAATGGAGAAATTTAAATTTGTAATTTAACCAAATCTTAAATTTATGATTTTTCTGCAAAGTTATATAAATAAAAGTGTACTGGATAATCAATATCAAATACTTGATATTGTATGTAAATGTTTTACAGCAAATAAGTTACATTTTCTTCTTCTAGCAGAGAAAAGGAAACGTTTTTGTTTACAATATAAAATTCATTGCTGTGCACCATAATAAACTTAGAGGAGACTAATACCTTATTCTCACAAACATTAACACATGTATTTTTTAATCTCCTATAGATACAAAAAATCAGCGAAGCGCGCATTTTTTTAAAATAGCTTTTAATTCTGTCAATTCTGCTGTTAGATTAATCAGATCGTTGTCTGATCTAATTCTTAATTGATTTATTTCGCTTACTTCCACAATACCTTGTCCTTTGATGTTTAACAATGGAAATTTGGAGGAGAAAATATTAATTTTGCAAACTTATGCGATTCAGGTCTCCTTCACGAGTCTCTTCGCAATCTATTCAAAGTTAATAATATCCTCCTGTAATACATACAAGAATACATATATAGGGGAAAAATCATATACATCGTTCTGATACCAGTCTGGGTCCCGAAACACTGTACAAAAAGTGGTTTTCTACATTGATCCTTCTGGAAATGGAACCCGAGACCTCAAAGCTTGCGATACCGTGAAAATCGGTGCGTACATCTCGCGTCTATGAAAGTTCACAAATAATGTAACTTAATATTATGCAGATCTGTATCATTAATTTAAAGTAACGTTTCAATATATTGTTAAAAAATATATCATGTTACAAAACCATTACGTTATTGAGACAAAGTACAAATGAGCGGAATTTTGAATTAATTGCGCAGCTCTCCGAAGCGGGCAAATTATTTCGCGCTTTTTAAAGCGAAATGAATTTGAACTATCTTACGGTGCTCTGTGAAATTATTAAGTACTCGACAATGAAAAAGACTGTTTCACTACCGATTTTATGCTTGAATACTCTCGATTGCGACGTCTCGATCTACTTTTTTAAAGTAAGATTCTAATACGTAATCTATCGTTCGTTGTATATCATTAGTTTGGGTACAAAGACGGCAACAGGCTCACCACCTGTCACATTGTCCGAAAAAAATATCTTCGTTGAAAGTTGAATCGAACTCGGGTCACTTGACTCGAAATTCCGCCCAACCCAAACTCACGGCTATTGTGACTTATTATATTTATTTAGACGACTTGAAATAAAACGATTTTCGGATTATATTGCGTTTTTAACTAGTTTTTACAAACTTTTTTTTATTTCCCGACGTTTCAGATGCTTTACATCATCCGTGGTCACCGGGAACCGTGACTACGGATGCTGTAAAGCATCCGAAAAACGCGATAAAATCCGAAAATCGTTTTATTTTAAATGTGTAGTATTCGTAAAAAGTCACGATAACCGAGTTGTTGGGTGGTCCGAATTTCTAGTCGAGAGACTCGAGTTCGATCCCAAGGTGGCAGTACCAATGAGTTTTTCAAAAACATATGTACGAATTCCATCGCTGGCTTAGACATAAAGACGGCGACGGGCTCACCACCTGTCACGTTTTCCCGAAAATATCTTCGGTGGAAGGTGGGTCAAAGGGACTTAATTGTCTAGACTTGACCTCTGTCTACCCCTGTATTGGGAATTGCGTGAAGATATTTAATTTAATTTAATTTTGATACCATAATATACATGATGAAGAGACGTCTTCATTATATAAAATTTGGTATCAAAATTATAAATGAAATACCAAAGTAAAAAATAAATAAAACTGCATACAAAAAACCGTATTCATTAACTAAACCCACATAATTATATTCAATCACGCCAAAGAATAATTAATTACATGATATATACCTGAGTAGGTAGGCATTAAGTCCTTACTGTAGATTCTTAACTTAAGGTGAAGAAAAAGTACATTGACCCATATTTTTAAACACTTAATTGCATTGACTTCGTCTTTTCAGAGAAATTTAGCCCGCTCTCTATAGGTAGCTTATCACATTTTAAGGCATTTCCTTAGTCGCCCTTTACAACTCCTAAGGGAAGAAAGATAAGCAAAGCTATAACGTCCCAATACACGAGCCAAACGTGGTAAATCCGACTGAAAGGCTGTTATGTATGAATGTATGTTTATAACTTTTTAATCACAACCAAACGATTTCCACGGCAAGTTTTAACGATAAGCCTTAAGTAGGCAAGACTCTTAGCTAAATTTATTAATAGGAAACCAAATAAAACAAAAGATCTTACCGAGGCGAACCGGAAAATTTTCCGGTTGTACGATTTCCCCGCGAAATGTTTAAATAGGAAGCTAATTAACTGAAATTGCGACCGCGTGGATCTTTAAATTTAATTTCTTTGATGGATTAACCGAGGCGAAAGAAATAATTAAATGCTCGCGAAATTATGACTTGTGATGTTGCTAAGTGAAATTTGTCTTTCGCGGATTCGTCGTGCTTTTTTCATAACGAAGTGATAGGGATGCCACAAACAAAATGAGTTACAAACGAAAAAAATTATAAAATATTTTTAACGTATTAACGTAACGTAAGGTTATTTTAATAAAAAAGAACGTGTGGTGTCATGGGACATCGGAAAGGAACGAATTTCCTTATTATAAAAATATTAATGTTTAGTTCTATTCGAGGTATAAAGAAAATTATTCGGGTATATATTTTTTTATTTATGTCTGGGTGTTTGTTGTTCCTTTATTGTTTCTGATTCCATACTACGAGTACTTGAGCGCTTAGTTTGTTCTTATCTAACCTATATAGTCAAAACTAGGATAAAGGCGCTCTGTGAAGATTTTTTTTACAAATTACAACAGTAAATATAAGACAAGACTAGCAAGAGAACGAGATAAGGTATGGGATATGAGGATACCTACGGGGTTTGTTTCGCCTGTTTCTTCTCTGTGAGAGGAACTTCATTCCAAAACGGTGGTAGATTAAAAAATGACGATCGATGGATGTAATAAATTCAATCGCAGTACTATGTATTTCAGAATATATATTTAGTGTATTATTATGTAGTTTTTTGCATTATATAAATGGGCTTCTGCTCATAACTCATGCACGCGACAACAGTCAGTAACTAGCCACAGGTAGCCACGACTTCGGCAATCGGTTAACCTGATGACTTAAGTGATAACTGACTGAAAATTTATCGCAGTTACAAAATAAGTAAGGGCCAATGCCACACAACTTGTTTATCCTAAATAAATAAATATTTCATATATAGAGAATATTCTCGCTAAGTGTCGAGATCCTTATACATCACTTTCGCTTCTTTTAAATTCATTATTTTCTTCATACACATACACATACACAGGCCCACCACCTGTCACGTTGTCCCGAAAAATGTCATCGGTGGAAGGTGGGTCGAAAGAACTTAATTACTAGACCTCTGTATAGAAAATGGCTTTAAGATAATTTTCTTTATTCCTGCAAAAAAATAATGCTCTTCTTGTCAAGTGTTAAATATCGGATCCAGTTACTATATATATAAACTGCACTGCATCGTACAATGTCAATTGCAGCAACAATGCAGTTCTGTTTATAGTTCACTCGAGACACGCGACCTGAGAGAATTTTCTATGAAAAATGATATTCTTACTGCCCAACAACAACATTGTAAAGATTATTTACAACACTGTATAACAATTTTCTTCGGTTTCTGTTTTATTAGTTACAAGCTTGTACCCACAGCTTCGCTTGGGTGATATCTTTAAATAATGCTATGTTTCATTTTTTTAATAGAAGAGGGTGCCAAACGAGTAGGTGGCTCACGAGATGGTGAGTAATTACCACCGCCCATGGACACCCGCAATACCAGAGGCATAGCAGATGCGTTGCCGGCCTTAGTGTGGTTGTTAGCTTAGATTACGTTAGTGTAACAAACGAAGAAACAAACACACTTTCGCATTTATAATATTACATAGGATTTAACAGTTCATATGCTCCATCATAACTTTATACTATTTTATAAAGTTTGACAAATGGAAAATGTGATTTATCAGACGTAATAAATTTGGTTTTCATGGATTTATTTTCGTTTGTTGTCAGGGGTAGGGTGCAGAGGGTAGGCTGCCTACCTTCAGTTACAGTCAATATTTATCAGTTTTTTTGGATATTGCATTGGATTACTTTACTTGCTGTAATAATTTGATTCTGCATAGCCGAGTGGTTGGATGTTCGGGATTCGAGTCAAGAGACCTGAGTTCGATCCAGGTGGTAGGCTCGTGCTGATGGGTTTTTTCAAAAAGTTATATGGAATTTTTATCGTTGGTTTGGACATAAAAATGGCGACAGGTTGGCACCACCTATCACGTTGTCCAAAAAATATTTTTGGTGGAAGAAGGACGAAACAAAATTGCCTTGACAACTGTCTTCTCCAGTAGAGAGAATGGCGAGCTATTTTTTTTAATTCTGGATAATAGTCGATCCTATAATGAGTCACGATAGCTGAGTGGTTGGTATTTCGAGCCGAGTTCGATCCTCAGAAGGCAGGCTCGTACCAGTGAGTTTTAAAAAAACTTATGTTCGAATTATATCGTTGGCTTGGACATAAAGATGGAGACGGGCTCACCAACTGTCACGTTGTCCCGAAAATGTCTTCGGTGGAAGGTGAGTCGAACGTACTTAAATGTCTAGACTAGACCTATGTCTATCCCTGTATTGGGAATTGCGATAGATAACTTATTAAGTCACGATACTCGAGTGGTTCGGTGGTCGGAATTTCGAGTCAAGAGACCGAAGTTCGATCCCCATGTGGCTGGCTCTTTCCAATGGGTTTTTCAAAAACTTATGTACTAATTATATCGTTGGCTTGGACATAAAGACGGTGATGGGCTCACCCCCTGTCTCGTTGTCCCGAAAATATCTTCGGTGGAAGGTGGGTCAAAGGGACTTAATTGTCTAAACTAGACCTCTGTCTACCCCTGTTTTGGGAATTGCGTGAAGATATTTATTTTTATTCTATTTATTTATAACTTATTTAGTAAATATTCATTACTGAAGATAAAATATAATAGCGTTGCTAATAAAGCTTCCTTTAAAACTATGATACTGAAGTAACAATGTTAAAACAATAGGTCACCGATCAGCGAACGGGGGTCAAACAAAAGGTTCTATAGAGCTCAGTGAGAGATAAGCCTATAATGTTCAAAGCCTCAACTAACTAAGAACGAACAAAGTACATCCAAGTTTTGTTCCGGTTTACAATAACCATGTACTTTTAATTAAAACCGACAAACAGAAACTTCGGACATATTTTTTTAATATTCCTTTGTTTCTTTCACGATATTTTAATTTAACATATGCTTGTTCACTCTCTTAAGTATTGTTAAAAGGCAACATTTATTTCTATAGAGTATGTATGTATATATTTCATCATCATGTTCATCATTTATGGTAGCGCCAGCTCTGTGGTCCTGGGTTCGATTGCCGGTACGTAGAAAAAGCTTTTCCTATATTTTCTCAGGTCTGGGTATTTGTGATGCCTATGCAGTCTCTGATTTTATAACACGCGTGCTTTAGCAACTTACTTTACGATCAGAGCAGTGTACGTGATGTTGTCCCTATTAATGTATGTAAACCCTGTAGGTTATATATTATTATCTTTTAAACGTAAGATATATATACTTTCTCGCCTATTACGTTGTCGCGTATAAGCTTCGGTAAAAAGTGTCTCAAAAAGACTTCATTTTCGTGGCCTCCGTCCTACCATAGTATTGGAAAATTGCATGAAGATAAAAGAATATCCAGTAATCTTTTGAATATTAAAGAAACAACACGTCGGGGTATAAACTATACTGTGTTAACCCCAGCGATAGTGGTGAAAGACGTTCTCCTTTATTGAAAAGCTTCTCGATTGTTCCCCGAGCGACGGCTTATATGCAAATATTATTAAAGCGTAATATTAATGTTTAATATTATCCGTTTAATCGGGCTGCGGTAGTGGAAAGTTCGTCTATAGCAACTATTGCATTATCCACCGTTTAGTAATATAATAATATGTAAGACTTTGTTAATCTTATAGTGTGAGAATGATTTTATGTGTGACATCATATATCCTGTCATACGTAAAAACACACAACACATACATAACAGTCTATAAATTTTTACTGCAGGGAATTGGTATTCCCGGAAGATTTGCCATAATCTTCATGCTTAACGCTCGTATTCTATGGGTGAAAGAGAGGGTAGAGGAAAAAAAATAGTACCGAAAAAATTATTAGTAATAATTTTGAAATAAAGTAAAGTTTTAATAAATATGAATAATAGATAGTTGGAACGCCACGTAACGATAAAGGATCCGTAACATTTAAAATCATCATATAGGTCACTTATAAGGAGGATTACAGTAATCGCCCATTCTTGTCAAGTTGCAACTTAAACACTACCTGTCTGCTGAATTAAGGTCTGGTAATTTTAACGAGATATGTCGCCTTATACGACGAAGAAAGTGTATATTCTTATGGTCATTTGTTACTTTTATTACATAATCTGATTATTATTACATAATCTATATAAATGACGATTGCCGAGAGATTGGGTGGTCGGAATTTAAAGTCAAAAGACCCGAGTTCGATCCTCGAGGCTTGTACCAATGGGTTTTTTTCAAAAAATTATGTACGAATTATATCGTTGGCTTGGACATAAAGACGGCGACAGGCTCACTACCTGTCACGTTGTCCCCAAAAAAATCTTCGGTGGAAGGTGGATCAAAGGGACTTAATTATCTAGACTTGACCTCTGTCTACCCCTGTATTGGGAATTGCGTGAAGATATAAAAAATCTGATTATTATTACATCTCGAAAAATTAAATAAAGAGTCAGAATTGTTTAAATACGTCTTAGTTCTATTAGGAGAAAGCATATGAAGATATAATTTTTTATTATAAGAATCTTCAAGTATTTTCTCCAAAATGGGGAATATAGAAGTCTAAACAATTATGATCTTTCGACCTTCCTATCATCGAAGGTTATTTAGGACAACGTGACATGTGGTGAGTCTATTACAGAGTGTCCGAGTAATCTTTTCATAGATTTCGATACAAATATAAACATCCATGATTCGAGTACAAATGTCAATATTAACTCTAATGTTTGCCCCTGGGCGGATTCGATTTCCAACCCTTAGCTTCGAAGATAGGATAACTATCAAATGAGCTATAGGGTTGTCTGATGTTTTGTAAATCTGCGATTTTATTTCATAAAAGAATAAAATACAAATAATATGGCAGGTTCGCAATATGGCAGGTTTGAGAGATGACCTTGTCACAAAAATTGATAAGGGCGTGCTTCGATGGTTTGGGCACGTTGAGCGAATTAGTGAAGACCGAATGGTGAAGAAAATATATAGCGCGAAAGTTAACATTAGAAGGGGTCGAGGTAGACCGAGACTAACTTTCGAAGACCATGTGAGCAAATTGCTCGAAGAGGGGAGGGTCAAGAGTACTCGGATACCTCGACGTGCATGTATGAAGATGATGAATCTAAAAGAAGCGAAAGAGGTATGTAGGGATCGTGACACTTGGCGACCTGTTCTCGCTGGCAACCCCGTCAGGGATTGTGCGTAAAGATAAATAAAATATAAATAAATAACAAAATAAAATACCAGTTATTTCACACATTCATTTAAATTAAATGCGATGCGTTTTTCGGAAGTTGCACGCCAATAGCAACTGGCGCCGCCACGCGCTCCAACAAAGCCTGCGGTCATTCCAACTAAAGGCCGTTTAGTTAGTTAAATATCAATATGTTGACCGCTCGGATACATGGTGTGTGTTGCATGTACAGTTATTAATGTTCAATTACTGTTATTATTTTATTCGCATTTTTTAGAAAAGTCACGATTGGGTCTAGTGGTTGGGTGGTCAGAATTTCGAGTCGAGAGACCCGAGTTCGATCCCCAGGTGGCAGGCTCGTACAAATGGATTTTAAAAAACACCTTATGTACGAATTATATCGGTGGCTTCAACATTAAGGCGGCGACGAGCTCACTACCTGTCTCGTTGTCCCGAAAATATCTTTGGTGGAAGGACTTAATTGTCTAGACTAGACCTCTGACTACTCCTGTATTGGGAATTGCGTCAAGATATTTATTTACATTGTTTTAAATTTTAATCGCGAAAATTATATGCGTAGTTTGAGTATTGAATGATGTCTTAATATAAAATGTTTTCATATGAAAAATATTTCTTCTAAAATCGTCACTTTAAATCTCTAAAATACAGGATTTTATACAAACAAAATATGTTTCTAAAACATTTCTATTTTTATATATTGATAAGTAAAAATATTGAAGATTTGACTACTATATTAAGCGACTTTACACAACGTAGGAGACTTAAAGCGGAAAAATATATAAATAAAATTTTCACGCAATTCCCAGCACAGGGATTGACAGAGGTCTAGTCTAGGCAATTAAGTCCCTTTGATCCACCTTCCACCAAAGATATTTTCGGGACAACGTGACAGGTAGTGAGCCCATCGCCGTCTTTATGTCCAAGCCAACGATAGAATTCGTACATAAGCTTTTTGAAAAACTCATTCACACGAGCCTGCCATCTGGGTCTTTTGACCCAAAATTCCGACCACCCAACCACTCGGCTATCGTGACTCTACTAATAGGAAAACTAAAGTATATAATCTGTAGTTTTGCATTCGAATATGTAAAAAATTTAAAGGTTGGTTTTTGTTTATGTTTTAAGTGGGTTGTTGATTAACATAAACCTGATTAAATTGAAGATACATTCAAAATCTTTTAATTTATTTAAACAACTCTTCGATAGTGATCGCTTTTATTAACGCTAAAGCTACGCGTTTTATTTAAGAACCATTCGATGTACGTGATATTTTTCTACTTTTTAGAAAAATAAGTTTTAACTTTAACTACAAATAAAGCAATAAGCAATCGAGGTACATTTTAAATAAATGTCTATTTACGATATAATAACATAGTTAATTGATCAGGCGTTAGTTTGCGGAAATTCATTGTAAAGTTGTTATTGAAAATTACCTTGCACCATTCCGCACGCAAATATAAAAAAAAAGGTATATGCTACCTGGTCCGAAGAGAAGAAGTGCACCACCCGCCGACCCACAGATGCGTGCACTAATTCTACTGTATGCACCACCACCACTACACTCAAACCAGGTAAATTATACACCACCGAAAACGCAAATACTAACATGCCATTGTTATATGTTGTAAATAAAAGAATACGTATGAAACAACTCATGTTTTTTTATAAACCTATTCTTAATATTGATTGGAAGATACCTCATTTAAATTCACTGTTTGTATACTTTATACTGTACTGTTCAGAAAATTATTTAATGTTCCATGTTAAGTGCTAAACCGGCTGCTAAGTCGCGGGGGGCGAGTTATGTATAAATAAATAAATAAAATAAATATCTTCTCGTAATTCCCAATACAGGGGTAGACAGAGGTCTAGTCTAGACAATTAAGTCCGTTCAACACACCTTCCACCGAAGGTATTTTCGGGACAACGTGACAGAAGGTGTGCCTGTCGCCGTCTTTATTTCCAAGCCAACGATATAATTCTTACATAAATAAATATAAATAAATATCTTCACGCAATTCCCAATACAGGGGTAGACAGAGGTCAAGTCTAGACAAGTAAGTCCCTTTGACCCACCTTCCACCGAAGATGTTTTCGGGACAACGTGACAGATGGTGAGCCAGTCGCCGCCTTTATGTCCAAGCCAACGATGAAATTCGTACATAAGTTTTTTGAAAAAACTCATTGGTACTGCCACCTGGGGATCGAACTCGGGTCTCTCGACTCGAAATTCCGACCACCCAACAACTCGGCTATCGTGACTTATTATATATGTATTATATATGTATTATATTATATATGTATTATATGTATTATAAAAACATGAGTCGTTTCATACGTATTCTTTTATTTACAACATATAACAATGGCATGTTAGTATTTGCGTTTTCGGTGGTGTATAATTTACCTGGTTTGAGTGTAGTGGTGGTGGTGCATACAGTAGAATTAGTGCACGCATCTGTGGGTCGGCGGGTGGTGCACTTCTTCTCTTCGGACCAGGTAGCATATACCTTTTTTTTTATATTTGCGTGCGGAATGGTGCAAGGTAATTTTCAATAACAACTTTACAATGAATTTCCGCAAACTAACGTCTGATCAATTAACTATGTTATTATATCGTAAATAGACATTTATTTAAAATGTACCTCGATTGCTTATTGCTTTATTTGTAGTTAAAGTTAAAACTTATTTTTCTAAAAAGTAGAAAAATATCACGTACATCGAATTCTTACATAAGTTTTTGAAAAAACCCATTGGTACAAGCCTGCCACCTGGGCATCGAACTCGGGTCTCTTGACTCCAAATTCCGACCACCCAACCACTCGGCGACCGTGACTAGTTAAATATAAATATCCGTAACTACATCTTAATACTAATAGTACAAGTATGCGAAGTAAACTCATGTGCTTTAATAAATTTGAATAATAGCTGTTAGATTCATTTGCGTCCTGCTACAGAAGTTCCTGTTGCTCATAAATAATGCATAAGGAAAGAATCCATTTATTTCCTTTGCTTATGGTTTTTGTTTTTCACATCTTTAATAACGCTTGTATGCTGTTACCTATATTAGTGTATCTTTGCAATCCTTTTTTAGTGTTTCTCTATCTGCGAACACTAAATTCTTATTACTTTAAGCTAGGCAACCTTTTATATATTTCAAAGATATGTACGGGAATAATCTCGGAAACAACTTTAACTGTTTGTCCAAAATTTTATAGTAGTCTTAGTTAATTTCGAAAGGTGTCATGGCTGAGAAAAATTATATGATATAATTATAATTGAAATAAATAAAAATAATGAATCATATAAAATGAATGAAATATATAATTTATATGATATAATTTATATGATATTTATATGATATATGAAAAGTAAAGTAAGTCCTTCAAAGGCGACTTCTTCTCCACCCAGGAATCGCCTGAGTCACTACCACACTCTGACCTATTTTTAGCACTAAGTAGAAGTGTAACAACTTTTGTGTTCCAGTTCGAAGGGTATAGACAGACAGTATAATCACGCCCTATGAGGCATTCCACCTTAGTAATTAGGAATGAAAACATATCTAAAATTCTTCGCACTAAATTGTTTGCTGATTTCCATGAGAAGAAAGAAGCAGTGGTGTTTAGTCGGTGAACTGTTAGCTCGGTTTCACACAACTCCAATAAAAAAAAAACAAACCTCGAGTTTTATAATTAGTGTATAGTTTGAATGCTTTTAAACTTTTTTGTTGGCAAGTTCGGTTTACTTTAACTAAAACGTCCATATTTTGACGACCCGATAGGCTAGTTCGTACTCTCTAGAAGCTACGGGTCGCGGTTTGAATTCCGCTCCGCTAGGGTAAATATTTAGGATATGATAGGACATTGCCTAGACCTACGTTATTATGGGAAATTTCGTGAAGAAAGGCTTGTTGCTTGACCTTTCTTTCAAAGCTTAAGTTCGTAGGTTTGAAAACTGTTAAGAAAAAACATTTAATACACTTGTATGTTTGTTATCAAGTCATAGATGTTTCGAATGATATATGTATATACGAAAAATTGTCTTTTTAAATATGTATCTAAGTAGCGTTTTCTTGGACACTAAAATGGCGTTGAGCTCACGACCTTTCACGTCCTCCTAAGAAGGCTTAATTGAAATGTGGGTCGAAGGCACTTGTTTTCCTAGATCTCAATCTATCCTCGTATTAGGAAAATGGATGAGATTAAAAAAGGGGACGGTCAAGACTACTCGGATACCTAGAGGAGCGTATATGAAGAAAATGATGAATTTACAAGAAGCGAAGAGCTATGTAAGGATCGTGACACATTGCGATATGTACACTCTGACTATCCTGTAAGGGACTGTACATGAAGATAAGTAATAAAAAAATAACTTTACGTTTATATAGTTTCCATGCAATTCGTTATTCCATCCCTTCCTTTCCTTCTGTTTGTCCACTACAGACATTCCTTGTCCCTACAGTTGTGTTGTTATCTCATGAATAATACAGTGAATTTGTATCGCAGTGTATTAAAACAGGCTACGCATAATAATGCAAAACTATTTCGCTTCTGAAACTCTGGAAATACGTTTATAACTTATGACTTATGCTCGCCTGATCTCTGAAGAATTTATATGAATATTTGACGTTATATTTTCACAATGGTACAGAAACACAAAGCCTATTAACAAATAAAGACTTTTATTAAATAAAAACTATACAAAAAGGGTTATAATCAATAAATTAATGATAATAACACATCGGAATTACTTTTAATATCCTCGATCGTATTAGGAATATAAAAAATATAGCTTAATGCCATTCCCACTGTTGAGGAAGACAGAGATCCAGACTATAGAGTCTTTTCAATACACTTTTCACCAAAGATATTTTTTGGGACAGCAGTCTTTATATCCAAGCAGTATATAAATCACACGTAAGTTTTGAAAAAAATATCATTGGTACAAGCCTACTTCCTGGTGATCGAACTCGAGTCTCCGGACTTGAATTCCGATCACATGTCTTGAGAATATGGGTGAATATATTCATTAATTATTGTACTACTTATTAAATTATTTGATTTCATCAATTGTGAATATATTCTACCCATGTCCTCGTTTACTCTTTTTAGTATAGAAGTAAATAGCAGCTTATATCCTTCCTCGGAATTTTAACACGAAAAATTAAATAAAATATAGTAACAAATTTAATTCAAAATCGTTTAGTTTTTCACTTTGGTATACAAATATACGGACATTTAAAACTGCACCATCTGTCTAACGCAATATTGTGATACGCAAATTTATACATACATGGATAGGGACATCATCACATACATTGCCTTGATCCCAAAGTAAGTAGTTAAAGCACTTCCGAGTATGTTATGGAATCAGAAACGAAAACGTAACACAAACTCCGAGACCAATATTGAGTTGCTCGGGAATTGAACTCGATGCCTCAGAGATGGCGACACCTTGAAAACGGGAGTATATATAATTGTCCATAGAGTTCGTTCAAAGATCAAAAATCAAATGTTCGGTCATAGCGACATGAGGTGAGCCTGTCGTCGTCAACTGTTATATTTTAATAGTAATAACAATAGGATTAAATTTTGTTGTCTTGTAACGAATATCACAGAAGTGATATGGTGTAGATCAAATTATAAATATAATAGAACCTTGCACGTTCTCCCTAGCAGCGTATCAACGTACGAGTGCTCGCACCGCTCTAAGAGGTTAATTGCGAGAGTCACATGCAGCTGGAGCAACGACATTAGGCGGGAGATAATGAGCGCACCGCCGCGCCGCGCCACACCGCCGCTAATGTCACCTGACAGCGAATGTCATATTACAGTTGTTGGTGTTAGGCACACTAACTTTTTATTCTGAATAACATATTTTACTTATTTATTTTTTATATCCTTACGGTTTTTTTCGATACCGAGCTACAACAGAGGTCTAAGCAGATATAAGATAAAAAGAAGATTTTGACAATAAAGTCCTTTCGTAAGGGACAACGCACCATGCGGTGAGTTCAAGCCAAAAGTATAGTAATGTATGTATGTATATAAAAACATTTGTAATTCGAATCCGTAATCCGAGTCGGGGCCATTACCAACTGGGCTACCGGCTTATTTTTGTTTAAAACATTAATTTAAAATGACAAGGAGTTAAAATAAAGTAAATCAATACTTGAGTGGTCCACGGTTTTCATTAATAACAGCAGAAATTCTTTCAAAAATATAACGAAACAGCTTTCACGTCGCACTTCGCACCTTAGACGCTGCTGACCATGATTTATTTTGAAGTGTTATTTTTCGAGACGGTTATCCCGCCATTTGTGGGTATCCAGTATCATTTCACAGGCTTTACACTAAATCGACTCTGATGACACCAATAGAATATAGCAGCGTGTAAAAGCTTACTGCGGGGCATGTGCCAGGTGGTAGGGGTAATTATACGATTTATATCGCTGGTTCGGACTAAAGACGGCGACAGACTTACCACCTGTCAAGTTGTCCCAAAAATGTCTTCGGTGAAGATTGGACGGAAGAACGAAGGTCTAGACAATTAGACTAGACCTCTGTCTTTCCCTGTATTGGGATGGCATGAAGACAATTTTTTTTAAAACTCATATGTCGGTAATCGTTAACATTTTCAGGGGTTGTACCGTCTTACGACGTTCACGGAAATAGTACTTACTTACTTACTTACGTATCTTACGCACAATCCCTGACGGGGTAGCTAGAGAGAACAGATCGCGAAGTGTCACGATCTCTACATACTTCTTTCGCTTCTTTCAGATTCAACATCTTCTTCATACATGTACGTCTAGGTATCCGAGTACTCTTGACCCTCCCCTCTTCGAGCAATTTGTTCACATGGTCTTCGAAAGTTAATCTCGGTCTACCTCGACACCTTTTAATATTAACTTTCGCGCTATATATTTTCTTCACCATTCGGTCTTCACTCATTCGCTCAACGTGCCCAAACCATCGAAGCACGCCCTTCTCCATTTTTGTGACAAGGTCATTTTTCAAACCTGCCATATTGTGAATCTCTTCGTTTCGCTTTCGGTGGGCCATGGTTAGGCCGCACATTTTACGAAGAGATCGCATCTCCACTGCATTCAACCTGCTTTTATGCTTCTTCTGGCATACCCAGGTTTCGCTGCCATAAAAACGGAAATAGAAAAGATGGTATATCTATTATATATTATAAGTATATATTTTATTATCACGTCGTAACCTTAGATAATTTAAGCAATATTTTATTAATTTTAAAAATGAATTATTTAAATCAGAAAAAAAAATTATTGCTATCTCCAAAGAATTAGTGGGTCCGAACACAAAGTGATTTTCTTTAGCGATTTGTCTTAATTACGGCTTCAAGTCGTGTCCCAGATTTCCGGAGTCGCAGAGCAAATATCTTAAAAAGTCGTCCCCGCTCAGCCGTCGTATAACTTAGTCTATTCACGTTTTAGTAAATCTGTAAGATTTATTTATCTCGTAACAGCTTAAATAATTTTATTGTTTTCTTTATTCATTACTGCCTGTAAAACTACACGGCAGGACATTAACCTTTCATGTACGTGGATTGCCATAATCGCCACGCTTTTCATGCGAATGACTGCCAGATAATCTACGATCTACGGAACTTTAGCCTAGAAATTATCGAGATGACTATCCCACCATCTATCGATAGCCGGTCCCTTTTGACGCCTCTTACGACACCCACGTTAAGAGAGAGAAAGACAGTGGTATTATTGTGTAACGCCGTAAACATTTTGTGTATTTTAGCATGTTGTATGTTTTAGTTTTGTAACACGTTAAATTATAATATAGCGACATTTGCCAGATCATCGGGTGATCGAGATTCGATTTTTTTAGTGATAATTTGAAAAATTATTTAAAAAAATATCTTTACCCTATTCCCAATACTGGGGTAGACAGAGGTACAGATAATCAAGTCCACTTTTCATGAAAGACATTTTTTTGGAACAATGTGTCGAGTTCGTGCCACCTGGGGTCAAATTCGGATCTCTCGACTCGAATTCCGATCACCCAACCATTCGGCTATTGTGACTTCAATCTTCATGAAGTCCTCGGTAAAGTTTTACGTTTACATCAAATATTCATCGTATATTTGTCTATTTAAAATAAAATTTAAAAAAAAATCTTCCATGACCGCACTTCGTATTCAGTACAGTTCTTACAAAAGGTCGCTTCATTATTCTCAGACGGTGACATTCATTACATGGCTATTGTCATTCCATACAAATATTCCCTGTATTGTGTATTTACCGAAATCCAAGCTTTGTTTGCCCGGGATTTTTATTCTTTTCTCCACTACGTACGCGATTCCAGCCAGTGTTACATAAAAAATATGTTTTTTTGTGTGGATATAACAAAACGTAGTGATTACATACTCTTTGGATATAATACGCTTAATCTTTATAATGAAAATAGATAGGATAAGAGCACCTAAATAAATAAAGAATAAAAAAATTATAATAGATATAGAGACAACATCGTATACATTGCTCTGATCGCAAAGTAAGAAGTAAAGGGCTTGTGCATGAATGCGGACTTAAGGTATACAGGTTTCCATAACGTTCCGGTTGATTGCTCAACTTTAAAGATTGGACACATTTATTAATAACGCGTTTCTAGCATTGAATCCACTTACACTGCAGTCTTGTAAACGATTTAAATAATCTATGACCTCTCTATACATAAATAATAAATAAATATCTTCACGCCATTCCCAATACAGGGTAGATAGAGGTCTAGGCAATTAAGTCGTTTCGACCCACCTTCCACAAATATTATTTTTGGGACAACGTGACATGTGGTGAGCCGGTCACCGGCTCAATGTCCAAGTCTGCCTAGGGATCGAACTCGGGTTTCTCGAAATTCAGACCACCTTACCACTCGGCTATCGTGACTTTACCGCAATGTTTATCTAGTACTTTTTTTTATAGAAAAGGGAGGCAAACGAGCAGGTGGCTCAGGTGATGGTAAGTGATTACCGCCGCCCATGAACACCCGCAATTCCAGAGGCATAGCAGTTGCGTTGCCGGCCTTAGAGTGCCCCCCCCCCCAGAATAGGAGAGGGGGTGTGGGTCTCCGGTTACCTGGACTCACCTGACGAAACGCAGAAGTTTGTTAGACTTCTACTGCACGCCGGTATTCTGTGAGGTCGTGGTACTTCCCCGGTCGTGGCGGCCCATTCATGCAACAACAATAGTTGTTTGTTATTTCTGATAAAGATAACAAACAGCTTTGTCTACAGTCACCACGATGAGTCAGTTAGATAGGAACACAAAGTTACATATACATTGCTCTGATCTCAAAGTAAGTAATAAATATAAGCTAAAGCAATTAAGTTACGTAATTGGAAACGACGAAAGTACCACAAACAACTAAATACGAGACAATTAAGGAAAAGTAGTAGATTACTTACGTTTGCCAACTTCCGTGTACAAGTGGCGTACACACCGATTTTCAAGGTGTCGCCACTTATATGGTCCCGGGTTCGATTCTCGATCAATTCAATCTTGTATCAATCAATTTTGTAAAACCACTTTTTGGGAAATTCAAATTATAGATTCTCGGGACTGAGTGTTTGTGGTGACTTAATTCCATTCCATGACACAAGTGCTTTAGCTACTTACTTTGTTATTAGAGTGATGTACATGATGCTGACTGTATCTATGTATGTTTTTTTAATTTCATTCTTATGTGAAAACACCACTTATCCACGAAGGTTGTCACATAGTGAAATTCGTAAATTTATTTCATTTTACTAGCTCATCCCGGTCACGATTTGCTGTTTCTTTTTCGCTGTCTCGGTCTCTAGAATTAGTAAATATAATATTAGAAAATACATCGTGAAAGGCGGAAAGCTTGTTGCAAGGTATTTATGTCCAATCCAACGATATAAATCGTCATAAATTTTGAAAAACACTCAGTGGTTTTTAGCCTGGGGATCGAATTCGTGTTTCTTAATCCGAATACCAACCACACATAAGTCACAATAACCACACGGTTATTGTGACTTTTGTGAAAGAAGTTGCGGGCAGAAATTGGTAAGTATTCAGTACTAATACAGTGGCATATTCATGCCGACTCAAACCCTGGGTATCGTCACAATAATCATAACTACCTGTATTAATTCCGCTGCAGGACAAAGGCCTCTACCGAACTTCTGTTAGCCGGCTGAATTTAGGTTTGATATTCTTTGAGGTGTTTAAACTTTTGGTATTTAAAGATACACAAATCTTGAACACTAATATATTATACTAGCAGATCCAATCATTAATAAATATTTCTATTTACTTAATATTATAGTTATTGGGAATGTAAAAAAAAGATTCAAGTGAAATAATATAATATTCACCAAGTAATACATAATTCAACTATTTCTCCACTTTGCGGTGTTATGACAACGAAAAACTTGGAAGGCGACATTCCCGAAGGGGATAAAATGTACATAAAAACAGCTCAAGGCAAGTCGTCTTTGCAAACACAAACACGGAAACACTAATTTAATACACGAAGTTATAAATTACATTAAAAATATGAACCTTTCTATACTAATATTATCCACAATATGCATTGAAATCTATTTTGAATTATAGTGGAAATGAAAATCATATATTTTTTTCTAAATTTCTTTTTAATTTCACTGAACACTGCAGATAGTTCAAATTCATTCCGCTTGAAATAGCGAGAAATAATTTGTACGCTTTAGACAGCGTTGCAATTAATTAAAAATTCCTCTCATTTCTATTTTATCCTAATAACGCAATGAATTCGAAATACATTTTTTTTAATTATTCGCAATTTTTAAGTGAACAGTTACAGGTTTATGATAAAATTGTATGAGGTATAATGAATTCTATTTTAATTAAAGCAATAACATTGAAGCAATTAAATACATATTTGTAATAATAGTAACATTGAGTGTTATTCGTGTTATATTTTGGCTATTTTATTTATTCACTGGCTGATCATGAGACGAATACAAAAAAAAAAACTAAATATTGCGATGGTTTTGTATACTAATTCTTTTAGGATTCGAATACTTGCTTTTCTGCCAACCATGCTTGTACAATCGTATTATTACTCAAAAATTATTAAAAAAAAATATCAACTTCGTGTTACATTCTCCAGCAAAAGTAACTAGGAACTAATTTAGGAACTAGCAGACCAGCTTTGAACTGAATAAAATTATATTTAAGTAATCGTAAGCAGAGTGTAGTAGTTGAGTATCTGTAATAGATCCCGGATTATACCGGACCAAAACTTAGGACAGCGGTAACGAGTTATGCCTAGTGTCTGAGGTACAATTTTGCAGGAACGGCGATCGCCAAACGGCTAGCCAAGCGTGGCGTTAACGGCTTCTTTAACTCCGTTAACTCTTCCCGTACAGTTGAGGCCTACTTATGTCCTGCGGTTAACTTTTACTACTAGACTCGCGTCAAGTCGGTATAGACACTAGTTTCGGAGTATTCGGAGGTCTTTCAGAGTGTGGAATGAGTTTGATGCGCACCCCGTCTCGCCTATTTCAATAATTTGATCATTGTGATGATTTTTATGATTAAATGAAGCGTATAGATAAATATATACGTAGATAAGAACAACACACACATTGCTCTGATCCCACATTAGCTAGAGCACTTGCGTTATGTAATGAGACAAAACGAAGCTACAAAAAACATCCAGACCCGAGTAAATGTAGAAAAAGTGTTATCTACATTGACCCGACCGGTAATCGTACCCAATACTGAGCTGGCGCCACTATGAAAACCGGTGCCTACGCATTTCTTCTACCCTATAATTCTTTCAACAAATCAAGGCGTTGCCGTTACAAAAAGCTTTAAATCCTGCAAAAGCAATCTACGATCTTCCTAAAGTTTCCAGCTACAACGTGACATAGATTCGCGATAAAACAACAAAGCGGACTGAATTAGTAAAGTTATAAAGTTTTTAAGACTCCGTATCCCTCGTCTTAATTTTGGACGTACGCTTCGTAAAGCTAGAAGTGAAAAGTAAAACATCGGCTCTTAAAGAGATTGTGTTCGCCCTTCGTTCGAATCTTCACTAGTAGGAAAACATTATATGAAAATTGTAATCAGGTAGGTTAATAAACGTAGGTCAGGTTGTTTAGTAAATTTTATAGCCACTATAGCTGAGTGGTTGTGTCATCGGAATTCTAGTCGACAGACACGATTTTGACACGAGTCAACTGACTGCACGCGCTCTGGAAATTTTTTTTTCTCCGCTTCTCCTAGCAATTGGAAATTTCAGCAGATTTTTTAAAATTTAACCGCATTAAAAAAAAATAGAAAACAAAAAACCAAAGCAAAGCTTAGGTAAACTTGTTGCTTAAATGAAATCTGAATGTTGCTTATTAATTCAAATGAAGTTCTAAGTATCCCTTATATGATGACTTGTAGACTCAAACAATTTAGTTACATAATACATGCTACGTGTACAATACGTGATAAACTCAAAATACTTATAATATTTGAGCAGTTTCTTGCTTTTCTTGATATTCCATCATCAGATTCTGACGTGGTAACAATGAGACCAATCTGAAAGTTCAGACAAAAGAAATCGGAATCGGCTTTAATATGATGTAGTAATGAAGTAAGAAACATTAAACAAAGAATATGCAACCTAATTAATGACTTCACCTTTCTGGGATTCGGTTAAGAAATTGTTATTAGCTATCTTAATGGCATTAAATTAACCTGTGCCACAGTACAGCAGAAGTCACGGATTCGAATGACGAGCGTATCAGAATTTTTTAAATTCCTTATTAAATAAAATTTACAGCACTTAAAACTTACACGCTTTAAATATACATAAGAATACACCATATTGTTGGCCCGGAGAAAGAATCCGAGTCACTAGCATACTAAAGTCAGCTAAAATCACTAGGCCACAACGGTTCCCTTGTTTTGTAACTTTGTTGTAATTTAAAAATGTCTCGGAAACAAATAAATCAGTTTGATAGAAACAACGAGTCTCGCAGAATGCGCGCTGTGATCCGTAAAAAGGTTGGACCCTAACACGGTCAATGTCCCGGAAAGATAAAAAAAGAGAACAAAAAATGCGCGAAGGAATGTTAAAGTTGATTTCATAATTTTATTTGGCTGATATTTTAGTAAAACACCACGTTATACATTAGATAAGCGCATAAATATGGAAAAGGGATGACATCACATTTCTTGCTTTGATTTTAAAGTAAATAGCTAAAGAAATTAAATAAACATCTAGACCCGGACCATGTGGAATAAGAGGTTTTCTACACTAACCCAGCTGGGAATTGTACCTGGGACTTCAAGATACCGACGCCAACAGATGTCTATGCCACTCGTCCAAGAAGCTTGTAAAACTTAAAACAATCTAAAATTAAAAATGTGTCTACTAAATGATAGTTATAGTCACGACAGGCGAGTGGTTGGGTGATCGGAATTACGAGTCAAGAGACCCGAGTTCGATCTCCAGGCAGGCACGTACCAATGGGTTTTTCTAAAACTTATGTACGAATTATATCGTTGGCTTGGACATAAAAGACGGCGACGGGCTCACTACGTGTCACGTTGTCCCGAAAATGTCTTCGGTGGCAGGTGGGTCAAAGGGACTTAATTTTCTAGACTTCATCCCTTTCAACTCCTGTATTGGGAAATGCGTGAAGACTACTAGACACTTTCGTTTCTTTGGAGTCATTTATTTAACTATCACAATCGTACCCATTTCTGCTCCCAAACAGCAGTAGACGCTGCTGAGTCACCGGTTGACAACACATCTTGACCTATTTTTAATTAAATATTTATGCAGATGATAGTTTCTCTGCTTTGTTGAGATTTGACTGTCAATTCCTTTTATAAATAAATAAACGGATACACCTCCTTTTTCTTTATTTCTAAGACCTCTCACCAAACCCAGTTTAAAAAAATATATGTGTTATGTAGTGAGCTAATCCCTATCACGTTAGTGTCCAAGACAACGTTTTAGTAAAAACTTCTTTTAGAATGCTGGCCAAAAAAGTTTATTGAATTCGAATTTCAAATTGTTCTTGAAAATAAAACTGTATACTTTTTAGAATTTTAGTAATTTTTAAATATGGAGTGGACGCTTAAAAAAGACCGTGTTGCAGTTATTACGTAGCATCGTTGCGGTTACGCGCCAATTCAAATTTTTGACATACTCAAAAATTTGAATGTAACCAAAAGAGTCGTTTATCGTACCGTCAAACGATTCAATAATTTTATTTTAAACATGTGACAGAATTTATGATCTGATTAGGTATATATACAAATAAATATTCATATATGACATGACTGTATTTAAAATGTCATATTCTTAACTCAAATGTGTCCTCCAGTGGGATATGAACCCGCGGGAGCAGAGATTCCGCGCCTTATTGTGTTTGAAAAGGTTTAAACCTTCAACAGCTATTAAAGACTGAGGCGCACTACTCATAAGTATGAAAAATTATAAATTATTCATAATATAAAGTCACGATAGCCGAGTTGATAGGTGGTCGGAATTTCGAGTCAAGAGTCCCGTGTTCGTTCCCCAGGTGGCAGGCTCGTAACAATGGGTTTTTCAAAAACTTATGTACGAATTATATCGTTGGCTTGGACATAAAGACGGCGACCGGCTCACCACCTGTCACGTTGTCCCGAAAATGTCTTCGGTGGAAGGTGGGTTGAAGGAACTTAATTGTTTAGTCTAGATCCTTGTCTACCCTTGTATTGGGAATTGCGTGAAGATATTTATCTATTTTTATATTATTATTTATTTATCTTCACGCACAATCCCTGACGGGGTAGCCAGAGAGAACAGATCGCCAAGTGTCACGATCCCTACATACTTCTTTCGCTTCTTTCAGATTCATCATCTTCTTCATACATGCACGTTTAGGTATCCGAGTACTCTTAACCCTCCTCTCTTCGAGCAATTTGCTCACATGGTCTTCGAAAGTTAATCTCGGTCTACCTCGACACCTTTTAATATTAACTTTCGCGCTATATATTTTCTTCACCATTCGGTCTTCTCTCATTCGCTCAACGTGCCCAAACCATCGAAGCACGCCCTTATCCATTTTGAGACAAGGTCATCTTTCAAACCTGCCATATTGCGAATCTCTTCGTTTCGCTTTCGGTCGGCCATGGTAAGGCCGCACATTTTACGAAGAGATCGCATCTCCACTGCATTCAACCTGCTTTTATGCTTCTTCTGGCATACCCAGGTTTCGCTGCCATATAACAAAGTCGGTACCAACACTGCGTTATGTATTGCAAGGCGTGCACTTTTCACAACGCCTTGCCTTTTGATTAACGCAGTCAGGGCACCATTGACTTTGTTCCCGGCAGCGACACGTCTGTCCACATCTTAATCACATCTTCCATCCCGGCTAAACGCACTCCCTAAGTATACAATTTCATTCACCTGTTCTAGACATTCCTGATTTTATTTTTATATTCATATTATAAATTATCTCTATAGTAGGTGGTATCAGCGTAAGAATGTAATGAAACTGCCGGTGACTTCTCGCAGACTAATGAAAACATTTTATTTAATAAACACTTACACAGAGTGTACGTATTATGTAATCGTTGCCAGTATAACATCTCACATTATATATTAATTTATTTTAATATTTTTACAACAGATTGTACCACCGCCTTTACTTTCGTGGTTGTCTTAAGAGGCAACTCCTTAGTCGCCTTTTCCCCTTGAAAATATCGAACGATAGATCACGGGATAACAATTCCAGAGCAAAATTCAGCAGCAATGACGGACAGCAGCGTTTTAGAATGTCTGAATGTATCTTTAATCTGTAATGAATCTGGCGAAAGGGCCGCAGGTGAGCTGCTCGAATTCTGCACGTGTGTGCTGTAGTTACTACAGTCGTTGGATGCACCTCTTTAGCGCAGCTTACGCAAGGCTCTGCAGCTTGCATGTAAGCAATTTTGTTCGCTTCCACACTACATATCTTTGTTGTAAACAATTTTCTCGCAAGATTTCGATTCACCCTAAGGTGAGAGGTGTCTGATACTGCGACCGTCGATCCGCGTGTAGATGCCCATATCCTGCAATGAATTTGAAGAGACCGTAATATATGTATATTAATTTCCACAGACATAAATACACCATACGGAAATAGCATAAAACTTGCAAAATCTGTTATAGAAAGGTAGGGAAATTACGTAAAGCTAAGTATATATAAAATGTACATAAATGTATAATAAAATGGCAAAATGCTTTTCGATATAATATAAAGCAAGTGAAAATTAATATAAAATAATAAAATGCATTTCGCTTTAATGTAATACAAGTGAAAATTGTCAATCTCTCTGCACCCTGAAGTTTGTTCAAAATCAATTAAAGTTGTCCCGAGTTTGAATCGTCGGGGACTGCTTAGTGGTCAGACTGTTGCAAACATATAAACTGAGTTAATATTATAATTCGCCGTGTAATTCATGTTATTCAAATATATTGCATATTTTATTATTTTATGCGGTAGGTATATACCGCATAAAATAGGTATATACAAAATATATAAATAGTTTATCTTCTCGCAAGTCCCAATACAGGGGTAGACATAGGTCTAGTCTAGTCTACTTAAGTCCCTTCGACCCACGTTTGGTCACGACGTAGAACACGTTTGTGCAGTGGTATTCTCATAATTTTTTATCTTGTTAGTTGGTCAAGCTTATAAAATTATAGGCATTTCCAAACTTTGATAGTGAAGTTTCAAGTAATTATACCGAGGTCGATAATAAGCTGCGATCTGGTATATACTTTTCAATTTTCCCATATTGTAATTATTTTTTAAACAAGTTTTGTCGACATGATTGGCATCATCTCAGTAGAGCCGCAATAAAAAGACTGTTTTTTTTATATTTTCACGCATTTTCCTAATATAGGGTTATCCAGAATTTAAACTATTTAGTCATTTTGTTTTTAGTCTAGTCCTTTTGACCTTCATATCATCGGAGCTTAGTTTGAGACAATGTGACAGACGGTTAGCCTATCGCCGTCTTTATGTGAAAGCTATTAATATGAGTCATGGGAGACGGGCCTTACTTCTGGGGATCGAACTAGGTTCGCTTGACTCACCCAACTATTTAGATATACATTATCTCGCTAATCCAACGTCCATAACTACGCCAATAAATCACGAATGCCGGATGGTTGGGTGGTTGGAATTTCGAGTCAAGAGACCCGAGTTCCTTCCCCAAGTGGCAGGCTCGTACTGGGTTTTAAAAAAAACTTATGTACGAATTATATCGTTGGCTTGGACATAAATGGCTGGACATTGGCGACGACAGGGCTCACCACCTGTCACGTTGTCCCGAAAATATTTTCGGTGGAAGGTGGGTCAAAGGGATTTAATTGCCTAGACCAGACCTCTGTCTACCCCTGTATTGGAAATTGCGTGAAGATATTTATTTACTTTGTTTTAGTACTTAAGAAAATAGATGGCATATTAATACCACATATTACAATTCAGGAACACCACGACGCATATCTTCAGACGCAGATCTTAACAGTCTTTAAGATCACCACTAGTATACGTACACGTACATCACATGGTCTAAACTCGTAAAGCAAGCCATAAAATTATACGAGTGTATTCTATAAGGTATAAGTGCTATCACAGGTGCTGTTTCCTCCACTCGCGGTAAAATCGAGTGTTGATAGTATACTTATATTATTGGTTGAGCTGTGTCTGTTTTCTTGTGGATGACATTCTGCTCAATAATCCTTACGCACTATGTATGATCAACTCAACTCAATATAGCAACATACTAATCCGTAATAGAACAAAAGAAAAGTAATTAAACCTAATATTTCAGTTATCTCATACCGGATAAAATTGAAAACCCATTGGTACGAGCGTACCACCTGCGAGCGGATTCCAGCGTAGCCTAGTAACTTCGTAACAGCGTAGTAACTTCATAATTTTCTTATTATTTTAATTTAAGAACAAATAGCACATCGTTAATTAAATTCACATTTCGTTTTCTTCCTCCAGTAGAAGAAAAATTAAATATAATTTAATGATTTAATTTACGCGAACACTACACATCTAAAATAAAACGATTTTCGGTTTTTATTGCGTCATTTAGTTTTTACAAACTATTTTTAATTCCCGACGTTTCTGATGCTTTACAGGATCCGTGGTCATCAGTTCTCCCGTGACTACGGATGCTTTACACTCGATAAAATCTGAAAATCCGTTAATTTTAAATATAATTTTCTTTAACGGATTTCGATTTATTCCATTGGCTATCCGAAACGAAAGCAAATAAACTTTTTACACTAGAAATAAAACTATTCCACGAGAATTTCGGAAATAATGTTTCTCAAATTCCAATTTTAATGTCTATAAACATGTATATAATATTATGTAAATTATAAAAAAATATTAAATATTAAATTAAAGAGAAAAAAGTTAAAAATTTCAACTAACACGGGCGGTTTTCGAACCCGAGACCTTCGCCGAGGAGGTAAGAGCGTCGCCACGGATCGGCGAAGGTCGCGGGTTCGAATCCCGCCCATGTCAGTTGAAATTTTAACTTTTTTCTCTTTAATTTAATAACGTAAAAAGTTCAGCATAAATATGCTTTAAAAATCAATAAAATTGCATAATAAAAATATTAAATAGACAAAAAAACTGTAACTGGCCGTTATTTTATGTGCCTGCTCCGACCATCTCTATGTGATATAGCGTTCAAAAGTTACAAAATAACAATTTCTTTAATGTGACCAAACATTTAAAAACAAACTAAAAAACAACAAAATAGAAATCAATCGCAGAAAGAATTATCCGAGATGGGAAAACAATATAAAAATATCTCACATCCTCATTTTAAACGCGGAATACATACGTAAGCAATAAAATATTATTGAGTCGGGTCGAAGTAAAACAAACACTCTATATTACATCGAGACCGACATAATTTACTGTTTCATTGTCAAGTATGTGTGTTCTGTTCGTTTTTGTATTACCTAACACAAAATACACGTCTCTTATATTTAACGAATCTCTTTTGTTTCTTTGATGTTATTCACGGTTACCTTTGAAGAAAATTTTATCTCTTTCAATTGTTTCAAAAATATTTTCTATCAAACCTGAATATTTGTTTTATTTTGTAACGAGAATGAGGGTATGCGGCCTCGTTTATAGCTAAAATGTACGTTATGTATGCAAATTCCCGTTTTATGTTATTGTAATAAAGTAATTACCTATTCAAATTCCGATAGCCGAGTGGTTGGTTCATTAAAATTCCAGTCAAGAGATCTGAGTTCGATCCCCGGTGGTACCAATGAGTTTTTCCAAAACTCAATCGTACCTACGATTATACGCCCGCCAATCATATAGGCTTGGTCATAAAGACGGTGACAATCTCACCACCTCTCACGTTGTCCCAAATAGTCTTCGGGGAAACGTGGGTCGATGTTTATTTTCATTTATTTTACCAATTAAGTTTTATATGGTCGTTAATCATTATTATTATTAGAATATACTAATTTCTTTCTTTCCGTATGTGCAGTAAGAAGCGACTAAGAAAAGAGCCCTAGAAATAAAATTAACTACGGATACCTTTTCGAAAAAATGACGGGTGGCTGCGTCCAGTATGCTAAGTAGCATAATCGCCAATTTCCTTCCATGCTTGGCGATTATGGCTAATCCTCCTTTTGGCAGAAGGTTATGTCATGCAGCGATATTTCGCTGGTCGCGAGTAATGCATTCGACGGATTTGGACACACGTTTAAACACTTTTTTGATGAAACTTGCAATGTTACCTTAGCCGAAGTAATGAAGTAACGCGAAAAAAGGGGCTTCAAATCTCGCTTGCGATCATCGGTCATCGAGTCATAAATGTTTATATAAATATTTATGTGCCTAATAGCTTGGACACTAAGATGGCTATTGGTTCACCTTTCACGTTGTTCCATATTGGCTTCGATAAAAGGGTAGAATAATTACAAAGTTTATTTATAAAATATTATGTATATTTTTTTCTCATTCTTTGCCGGCTTCACTCTACACATTTTTGTATCTGTGTCTCTTGCCTGTCTGTTTTTCCGTTGCATCCGGTTTGAAATCACAACGATTCTAAAGAAGTTTCATTTCAAAAGTCATGTAGATATAAATAAATTAACTTAACATATTTTAAATTAAGAACACATCTCTTACTGCACGCGAGATCTACGAGTCGTATAAAGTGTGAAAATAAATAAGACTAAAGTGTAGAGGCGCAGGTGCGCTCCGTCGCTCGCCTCTCCGTTACAGGTAATTGATTGTTGCTAGCTTCCCGAGATATCTTGCACTAATTAGCATATACAATGGAAGATAACACCTTTATTTTGGTAATTAGTTAAATACAATAAGTAATATATTTTCGAGTATATTCCCAATAAAAGTGTAGACAGAGGTCTAGACTATTAAATCCCTTCGAATAAGCGTTTGACGAAGGTTATTTTGGTTCTACGTGACAGATAGTCAGACTATTGCCCTCTTAACATATAAATAGATATACAGATACATAAATAGATAAAAACAACATCACACACATTGCTGAGATCCCAAAGTAAGCAGCTCAAGCACTTGTATCATGCAGTCAGAAACAACCCATACCCGAGAAAATATCCAATTTTTTTCTACAATGACCCGGCCGGAAACCGTAACCGGAACATCGGAGCTGGCCACACCTTGGAAACCGGCGTATACGTCACTCATCCATCGAGGTCGTAGTTTAACGGCTCGTAAACCGAAAGATTTACAAGAAGATTGATCGATCCAGACTTCCTAACGCAATCGCTTTGCTCAATGTCATTAATAAGCACGCCCTTAAACATTTTAGTGTCAAGATCATCATCTCTCTCTTCGTTTCGTTTTCATTTCATTTAAGTGGGTAAAGTTAGGTACTCTGATGAAAAACTTAGGCTTAAACTTGTTTTGTAATATTTGTAATTGAACTCTAAGACATTAACAAATTAATGTTTTTGACTGTCACAATAGCCGAGTGGTTGGGTGGTCGGAATTTCGAGTCGAGAGACGCGAGTTCGATCCCCAGGTGGCAGGCACGTAACAATGGGTTTTTCAAACACTTATGTACGAATATCATTGGCTTGGACATAAAGGGATCACGACGGGATCACCACCTGTCACGTTGTCCCGAAAATATCTTCGGTGGAAGGTGGGTCGAAGAGACTTAATCGTCAAGACTAGACCTCTGTCTACCCCTGTATTGGGAATTGCGTGAAGATATTTATTTATTTATTTAATGTTTTTGAAGATCTCCGTGAACAAGTGTCGTACACACCGGTTTTCAGATTTTCGCCAGCTATGAGGCCATCTCTGTCCCAGCCGGGTTGGTGCAGAAAAAACCTTTTCCACATTTTCTCGTGTGGGTGTTTGTGGTAACTTCAATGTTTCTTATTCTATAACACAAATGCTTAACTACTTACTTTGGCATCAAAGATATGTATGCGATGTTGTCCCTATCTAATGTACCTGTACAATACATACACGCATAGGTAACGGCTAATTGTAGTCCACTGCAGGACATAAACCTCTCCCATACGGAGGACCTGCCATGACCGCCACGCTTGGCAATTATGTTGGTTTGATATTTTTAGAGATGGTTATCCCGCCATCTATCGGTTGCCATAACGGTTCTTCAAAAGACTGTTTCCCTTAGTCGCCTCTTACAAAAGTCACGGGAAAAAAAGGAAGTGGCCATATTCTTACTTCGTTACCACACGGTTGATATGTATATCATTACAGTCATTAATTATTCTTATAATATATATCATTAACGAATAAAACATCTCTTGTAATATTATGAAGTTATTTACAAAGACTTTATAATGTATATTAATTTGTTCTTTACAATCTAAAAATTAATAATGTTCAATGTTAAAAAGGGAATTAATTAGGGCGAGCGTCAGTTGTGTAAATAATACATTCATTAGGAGTATTTGAAATTTCGTCATTTAAAATTACACCGACCGGTTTCTTACTGAATCATTTCAATTGAATCCTTATGAATACATAATTAAATACAGTGATACCATCTCTTTTAAATCCGTACAAATACCTCTGAATAATTAATTGATATTAATATAATAATATGAATATATAGCAATAATAATAAATAAATACAGATATAGATAGGGACAACATCACATACATTGCTTCGATCCCAATATAAGATGCTAAAGCAGTTGTGGTATGGGAATCGGAAATAACGAAGGTACGAAAAACACCCAGACGCGAGAAAATGTAGAAAAAGTGGTTTTTCTACATTGACCCGACCGGGAATCGAACCCGGTATCTCGAGAAGACGACACTTTGAAAACCGGTATTTAAGCCCCTCGTCCACGGAGGTCGTCATTCAAATATAATGCGCTGGTATCGGGTTTTGGTATTCGCGAAAAAATATTACTATAGCTGTTTTCCCGTTGGAGTCGTAGGAGGCGTCTAAGGGAGTTATTGAAACTGCAGTTGACTACCGATGGATGGAGGTCCTTCGCGAATCTTCTCGAAAAATCCTAGAATAAAGTTCAGCAGACCGCTGACGGTCAGCAGCGTCTAAGGTGTGTCTGGTATTGCGATCACCCCTTCGCTTGCTAATCGTGGAAATTATGGCAAACTCTTCCTTATAGAAGAGGCCTATGCTTTTGAAGATCGATGAATTCTAGTAGAGTTTTCAAATTACATTTATCCTTTAAATGTGGTAAATTTCTTCTATTTCTATTCGTTACGTTTACTGCTATCTATTTCTGGCGTAAAAAGGAGTGTACTAGCAGGGACTGCTGGAAAGCTACTGTAATTACAGGCAAGGAGACATTCTATCTTGGAACATAGAGTTGCGATCAACATCATATGTCGTTGGTGGCAGATGTTCATGGGATGAGCTGAGTTTTTAGGTTATTTTTCACTCTGGTTTAATTAAAAAAAAAACAAAAATAAAAGGAAATATGTGATTTTTGATTTTTTTTCAAAATCTCTCATTGGTTTACAGATTTCATACCTATGCTTACGCCGTAACTACACGTCAATTGCTGTATACATTAATTTAAAAATTAAAAATGCACCCACATTTTAAAAACAGCAAAAAATTTAATGTATTAAAATCATCATTAAAGCGTTAACAGTAGAAAAAAGTATATACAAAAGAGGAAAAGCGTGTGGTTAAAGCTCCATTGTTCCGCTTACGTCCCACTTGACACTCATTGCGAGCGGATGCATTGTGAACAGCGGCGTCGTGTGTTCTTGTATTAATTCGGTGCTCGGCGTTATGATACAAAACACGGAACAGCCTGCCTCCCATGAGGATCACGTGAATATGATAATCCACCTAGATACACGCTTGCTGCGTTGCAAATATTTTCATATTTTTGTTTGTCGCTATTGAACAGGACCGTTCGTTGTAGAAAGCTTTGGGGGAAGCCTATGTTCAGCAGTGGACTATTGATACTTTGTAAAGAGGAAGAAGAAGAAGAAGAAGAAGAAAGTATTTTGCTAGAGATGTCTAAGCTTAATGGTTTGAGGTGCGGAGCGAAATCATTGCACCAAACTCCAAATGCATGCAATGCAGCTTAGATAAAATGGCAACAGGAATACTACGTAGTACGTAATGTTTACGTAAATTTGGGTTTGATGGTATTCTTAAAAAAAAGACTGCTTTAAAAAGAAATCTGTATGTATTAAAATATATAATTAAGTTTTACAATTAGATTAAAATTTTTAAAAATATACTAACACAAATATACATTTCGTGTACCCGCACTGGTAAAGCGTATAGAGGCTCCCGATCTTATCTACATCAAATAATATTCGTGTACAAAGGATATTTTAGTGTACATATAATATTTGTGTATCTTCAATAAATATTAGATATGTAAAAATATAATTTGAAGGTAATTTCAGTGTACCATATGGTCTCGCACATGTTTCGAGTCGCAAAAACTTCTGTTTCGATTTCCGGGCAGGTTAAAGTAGGAAACCCACTTTTTCTGCAATGTTTCGGGTCTGTGTGATTCCATAATATAAGTTTTTCTACTATTAATTTTGGAATCAAAACAATGTACATAATATTGTCCTTATTAATGTACAATTTACTTATATTTGATTGCAGTTACAACCACGCACCGTAGCTACTTTTTACATACATTTCTGACTGTAACAAATCTACAAAACTTTATATTCCTAATTTAATACCGTAAAAGCTGAATCTTAAATTCTTGGAACTAAAACATTCTCTTTAATTGCATCAATTCGTGGAAATTTTCCAGTCTCCGCTGCGTCCAGGACTTTCCTAAGTCAATTAAAGTTGCACACAGCGTGCAATGCCTTCGGAGACAATTTAAGAGATCATTGCTTAATCGTGACTTGGACTGTGTTTGCAGAATTAATTAGATTTTTGTCTAAAATTTACTACATCTGTATTTATGTAACGGACTTTTCTGTTTATTGTTCACATTACGAAAGACGAACTCTGGTAAACACCGGTTTTGATGTTGTTGCTAGCTCTGAGCTCTCATGCTTGGTTTCCGGAAGGGTCAAAGTATAAAACTTCTTTTTTCTCGGTTGTGAGGGTCTGTAGTACCTTTTTTTTACCACGTGATTAAGTTTCTGACAACTCATGCCATCGGAACCACTTGATTAGCTACTTACTTAAGGATCAGAAAAATATTTAAAAGATTTTCCCTTAATTGATTATCGGATTATTTAATTGGTTTATCCTTCGACACCCACAGGAAGATAGGTAAGAGGCGACTAATAAGCTTAAAAAATTACATTTGTTGTCTGCAGATGGTAGGATCCGCTGAATGACCATCATGATTAATAGACCAAAATTTATCAGATTGGTGACGGGCAGCATCGTTTTAGGCACTAGTTATTGCAACTGTCAATCCTTTTTTCAAGCGTTGCTAATAAAGCAAAGCTTATACGGGAGATATATTCATCTGATCTCTTCTGAAATGTTCACTTCTTTAATAGGTTAATATTATATGTGTTATGTAAAGATAATTGATATCAAATATCTCTTTTAATATATATTATTTCAAAAAAGAAAACTGATTTGTTAAGCTTTCACTGATAAACCATTCAACCGATTTTGATAAAATGAAAGTAAATATACAGGGGTAGACTGAGGTCTAGTCTAGACAATTAAGTACCTTTGACTTACCTTCTACCGAAGATATTTTCGGGACAACGTGACAGGTGGTGAGCCCGTCGCCGTCTTTATGTCCAAGCCAACGATATAACATAAGTTTTTGAAAAACCCATTTGTACGAGCCAGCTGGGGATCAAACTCTGGTCTATTGACTCGAAATTTCGACCGGCTATCGTGACATCACAATATAAAGTACTATTCTAATACAAAATACTGTTCAAATCATTATTACAGTTTATGTTATACCGATGTATAAATGTATAACAAGTCAAGCTAGTTTAGATTAATGAGGTAATTTCATTTAAAGGTAGAAATTGGGTCAGAATGCGCTTTTATCGAGTTTAGCCAACGGTGACTAGATTTTGAATTTGTGATTACGTTAGCAGAGAGGATATTGTACACAATACATGTAGCGGTTGGGTGATCGGAATATACGATCACGATAGCCTAGTGGTTGGGTGATCGAAATTCGAATCAAAAGACCCGAGTCCGATCCCTAAGGCCTATGACCGATTCATATCGTTGGCTTGGATCTGAAGACGGCGACGGGTTTACCATCTGTCACATTGTCACAGAAATATCTTCGGTGGAAGGTGGGTCGTAAGGACTGAATTTTGTAGACCTCTGTCGAGCCCCTGTACTGGGAATGGCGTGAAAATATATTTTTTTACTACGTGTAAACATATCATGTCATGTCGGCTTATAAAAGTTCATTTCAGGATATAGGCCACACTTGTCCTCTGCCCGTCACCGGTCTGCCGCGTTTTGGTATGGATTTTCTAAATAATAATTCCGCCATTTATCGGTAGCCAATTGCATTTTCAAGGCTTTTCCCTTAGTCCGGTGTGTACGCGACTCGATCACGGAGGTAGCCAGGAGGTACCATTTATAATAATTTGACTTAGCCGTAAGCGATTCAGCTGAGAGGATACACGTCTGGGATCTGCGTTTTATTAATCCTGTAGTTTTGAGTGGTTAGTGTCATGCAACACACGAGGGAAATCCTCCGCTGTAGCAGTTCTAATACAACGATCAGTCTTCGTTTATCTAATTTGAAGCAACGTATTCAAGACGTATTATATTATGCCAGTCTGAGCCATTAACCTCAGTGCGGTAGGGATTTTCTTGAACTATACCTAGATCTAGATTAGTAAAGTCCGATAGCCGAGTGGTTGGGTGGTCGGAAATTCGAGTCGAGAGATCCGAGTTTGATCCCCAGGTGGTAGGCTCGTTCCCATGGGTTATCAAAAAAAAAACTTATGTACGGATTACATCGTTGGCTTGGACATAAAGGCGGCGACGGGCTCACCACCTGTCACGTTGTCCCGAAAATATCTTCGGTGTAAGGTTGGTCGAATGGACTTAATTGTCTAGACTAGACCTCTGTCTACCCCTGTATTGGAAATTGCCTGAAGCGGACGATATGCTCGAGGAAAGGCTATCCGCCATGTCAGGTGTTTGTGACCTAGGGAGGACGTCTAACCGGCCAGTGTGCTATCAATACTCGTATATATATGACACATTTATCATGAAACTATTAATTGAGAACATAGAATTGTAATTTGTAATTTTTTGTTGATACTTTATTGGGTCTTTTCTGTAGAAAATGAAATTAAATATTATTTCATTCCATTCTTTGAAAATAACATCACTTAATATCATCAAAACCAAACTCATTTTCACATATTTCATCAAAAAAATTGTAGGAAATTTATTTTAAATGTGCCACCTTGAAATAAAAAAGGTTAAAGCTTCTACACAGTAAATATTTAATTCCAACCAAAACTCTGATTCCGTCAAGGGCGCGGGTAAAATAATCTAAAGAAATATAAATTGGTGTAAATTGCGAGGATTCTGAGGTAATAAAAAAATGTGTCCTCTTTTATATCATATAAGAGCGAAATACGTAATGTACGATCTCGGATACGAAATAAAAAAAAAGTTCAAAAGAGAGAATAAACTTTTATTTATTCAGATTTTTCTGGTACTTTTCAACATACTTATTTTTAATTAAGACAAATAAATAATTATCTGCTAATTTATTATCTTTCAATAACATCAATAATTAATAAGCAATTGTGTGGGACTTTGTCTTGGGATAAAATATAATTTTCATTAAATTCAAAAAATAATATTGAGTCCTCAAGGAAACAAATATTTATCGTAAAAAAGTTTCATTTAAAATATGGTATACTTTTTAATTCGGCTGGTTACTTAAACGTGTTTTTAGTCTTTCAACTACTCTTTTTTTAATCAATATACAATATGAATAGAAAGAGAATTGCGTAACGTTAAGTGAATTAAAATTTAATTAATTATCATTGTTCGTTGCCAGATTGTCCCTTTCTTAGACGGCGTATTGAAGTCGGAACCAGCTGTGGCATTCTTATAACTATAATAGATATCACGCCATTTGTTTATCACGGAACTTAACTATGAATCGTATCATAAAATTAATTTATTTTAAATTAATATTTTTTTCTTCTTTATTCACAATAGCTGTGTGGTTGGGTGATCGGAATTCAAGACAAGAAACTCAGCTCAAACTCCAAGGCTAGTAATATTGGGGCTTGGGCGTAAAGACGGCGACGGGCTCACCACCAGTCACGTTGTCCCAAAAATGACTTCGGTGCAAGGGTTAGTTGTTGAGAATGGCATGGACATGTTTTATTTCTTCATTGGAAAGGAAAGAATTTTCACACATATTTTCAAGATATTTTTATATAGATACATTATAGATATTCTAGTATCTTAACATACGTTGGTGAAAATCTAAACCCGAAAAATACAGAAAAAATGTTTTTCTTCATTAACACATCCCTATCAAATACGAGATACTCTACATGGCGACAACATGAAAACTTATACACCATACGTCCATGTAGGTATTCATCGCACAGATATTTGTCCCTCGCGGGATTCAAACACGAAGGTTGAGTAATTAAAGGCATAATATCGCTCTCACTCTTACCGTGGGAGTCGCAAGAGGCGACTAGAGAAAAGCCTTGGAAATATCAATGAATATCGACCCATGCCAAAATAATCATGTAAAAAAGAGTCAGACTAAAAGTAAGCAGACCAGTGACGGACAGAGTTTACGGTGGGAGGTGTCCGGTATAGCGATCGCCAATACGGTCGGCAAGCGTGGCGATATGGCGAACGCTGCTTACGAGAGATGCCTATATCCTGCAGTGAACTTGTACAGAATGTTGAGTAAATAGTAACAGCACTATAGACATTATAAATATATAGAAATAATAATAAATCCTAGTGGTAAGGTTACCGCCTGTCATATTGTCTCAAGAAATGTCTTCGGTGAAAGGTGGGTCGATGTAACTTAATTTTCTAGACCTCTGCTTATCGCCGACATTCTCAGAATTGGTAATGTCGGGAAGATTTTGTTTTTAATTACAAAAAATCACGTAATTAAATAAAGGTATATATTATTATCTACGCTGATAAAACATAGCTCTTTACTCTATGGAAATATATTCAATATGTTTAATAACACTCAAAAAGGAAAATAATTTCAAGTTCCAGTTAATATTCATGAGAAACATGAACGCAATTAACTCAAAATTGTTCTTCTCGTATGAAAAAGTACGAAAAGCAATTCATGTATTCAGTTAGATCGGGAAACATTAAATATTCATAGAGATTAAGTTAAAATACTCTATGCGAAAAGCCGGCGGCTTTCCACGGCTTGATATAGCAAAGCGAACCACAAATCCCAGCTTTAGATAATTAGTTGGGTACACTTTTGATTAACTTTTCACACGGTTATACAAAAAGAATAACTTATAAGGCACTAATTATTCTAATTTGATTTTAATTCAAGTCTAATTCTTGACGAAAATATGTCATTGTTTTTATTTACGTTATTTTTAGTGCATATTCGAGAACTTTAAACGAAACTAGAGGATGATGTTTACAAAAACGAGATTACAAGAAAAAATAATCAAGGAATACGTACACACCCCAAATATGCTTCGGTGAAAATTGGGTAGAAAGAGCTTAATTTTCTCGACATTCGACTGTTGTTTATATCTGCATGTATTTTTCGACACTGGGAAAAATGCGTGAATTATAAACAATAAGCACATTTTACAGCTTTTCATAAAACTAATCACAAAACCTTTTTCTTTTATGCCACTAAAAGTACATTAATTATAAAGCGATTCAATTCCAATCCATCTTTCTTGATCCTCTTCTATCAATCTTTTGTATATTTTCACGCAATTTTCTATACTGGGGTATACAGAGGTAATGAAGTACTTTTGACCCACTTTCCACTGAAGCTTAATATCCAAGATATCAATATATATACATAAACCTTTAGATTAATAGTTCTAAATGCAAATAAACATCTATGACTCGAGTACAGACATTCATATTCATCACACAAATGTTGGTCCCTAGCGGGATTCTGTGCCCGAACAACTTTATGTTCTAGTCAGAATACGATTTATATAGTATTCTGAAAAAACAAACATTGATACACGCCTAACACCTGGTGATCGAACTTGGGTCTTTTGCATTCCGATCACCAAACACTCGGCTGCCGTCGCTTATTTAGAATAATAAAAATTATATCCACAATTTATTATGTTCATAATTGTAAATTAGCATCAAATATGCAATCAAAGTCATTCCTCCACCGTACACACAATAATTTATCCTTTCGTTGACGGTTTTGACATTAAAAATTCCGAGTCGTTTAATCGCAAAGTCATTGGCGTGTCCGCCTGCCATTCATTTGTCATTCCGAATGGCGCAATTCGTTGTTTCTACGTACGCATGGTTTTGTCGCGAAATGTTAATACAACGAGTTTGTCAATGTCATATCAGTAAACAGAGTACACTGATATGGTAATTTGGTTAAAATTACCTTAATTGATTTCCTTTAATAGGTTTGTAAAATGACCTTATCACTAAAATTGATAAGGATGCGCTTCGATGGTTTGGGCACGTTAAGCGATAACGTGTCAACTTGTGACGATCAACATATGAGTGAAGACCGAATGGTGTAAATATATAGCGCTCAAGTTAATATAAAAAGGTGTCGAGAGAGACTGAGAGAAACATTCCAAGACTATGTGAACAAATTGCGCGAAGAGGGCGCGAACTTAGATATGCATGTGTCAAAAAAATGATGAATCTGAAAGAAGCGAAAGGGGCATGTAAGGACCATGACACTTGGCGATCTGTTCTCTCTGGCTACCCCGTCAGGGACGGTGCGTGAAGATAAATAAATAAATACATAGATTTCCTTCTAGAACAAAATTATAGTACACTGTGATCAAGTGGTGTACACGCTGGTTGTAAAAGTGTCGATAGAGATCCCGAATTTGAGTCTTTGGGCAGGTCGATGTAGTAATGCATTTTGGTATATTGTCTCGGGTATGGATGTTGTGGTACCTTCGTTGCTTTTGATTTCATAACACAAGTGCTTTAGCTACTTACTTTTGGATCAAAGCAATGTATGTGATTTTGCTCCATTCCATGTATGTTTTATTATTTATCTATACAATTTTCACATTGACAAAATATGAACAAATTTGTTTTGTAACAAATTGCGTACGCGCAGAGGTTTGGGGGCAGATACCAGTGATAAGATTGAAGGAAACCGAGACAAAATTTTCAAGCTGCTGGTTCATCATAATACAAAAAATAAAATACGACACGATAGTCTAGGTGGTTGCACCCTGTCTTCAAAGGTATGGGCTGCGTGTTCGATCCCGCTAGGGTCAAATATTTGTGCGATAAACATTAATGTTTGTACTCGAGTTACGGATGTTTATATGTATATAGGAATATTTATCTAATAAAATATATATGTTTGTAAGAATATTGTACCATTATCTTGGACCTTAAGCTGGCGATAAGCTCAACACCTGTCACGTTGTATCAAATAAGCTACGATAACAATTGGATCGAAAATACATTATTGTCTAGACCTCTTCTTAAAGATAAGAAAAAATTGAAATGAAATTCCAAAATAAATATAACAGACAATCTTATTGATTGTTTTTAGGTCCACAATAATTATGTACGTGATATTTATCAAATAGATCCTAAAGCTTCTGCTGTATACAAAAGGCACGTTCAAAGGGTCTGCCAAGATCTATTTTTATCGAACTCAAAAGGATACAAACATTTGTTTAATTCAGTAGACTTAGCTTGAAATAATATTACAATAGATGAGTTCTTTCATTGATTTTATTACGGGAATGGTTTGCCGTTTGTGTCTACGTCTTTCTGCCTATGGGTGTCTAAAACTCTGGAAATAGCTACTACCCGATGGCGGAATAACCATCTGAATCGATCATACATACATCTTAATTATCGAATACATGCCTTAGAAGTCCATTGCAGGTTATAGTCTTCATTCGTAAGGGAGGGTTTGCCATAATCGCCACGCTTGGCAGGTCAATTGGCGATCGCAGTATCAGACACCTAGCATCTCTGACGTTGCGACTTGTGTTCGATATGTTAAGTTTTTGTCTGATATTTTTTAAAATGATTAATCCGTCCTCTGTCGATAGCCAAAGAAATATTGAAAATTGTCCTGTGGTGTTGGCGTAACAATATTTCACCCTTCATTTTTTTTTAAAGATTACTAACAATTCCGAATAACACTACTAGTTAGTATTCCTGTTAACCACTTCAAGTAAGCTGCAATGTTTGTGTCTGGTGTTGGTTTCCGTCAATAGTCGAATGGCGGGGCCCGAACCTGCGACGTCATGTTTCGCGTTTCTGCACCCGAAACTATTAGGCTATTGCCGCTTCTCTTTCTCTTTATATTTCCCATGGATGTTGTATAAGACAACTTAGGGTCTAGGTCTTCAACATTAATATTTTAGTAGAATTTAGCAGACTTGTGCTTAGCATCATCAAAGCTGCGATATCCGACATTAAGAATACCAATCTGCTTGCCAAACGTAGCTATTTTTTTATAGAACCTTTTCTAGAGGCAAACGAGCAGGTGGCTTACGTGAGTGTTTACTGCCGCCCATGAACACCCGCAATACCAGAGGCATAGCAGATGCGTTGCTGGCCTTAAAGTACTCCCTCCCCTCCCCATAATTGGGGGAGAAGGGTGTGTGGGCCTCCGGTTACCTGCACTCACCAGACGAAACGCAGAAGTTTGTTAGACTGCTACTTCACGCCGGTATTCTGTGAGGTCGTGGGTACTTCCTCGGTCGAGCCGGCCCATTCATGCAACAACAAAAGCTGATGCGTGGCTCTACCACTGTAAAAACTGACATAAAAGACATTCTCAGGACTTTTACAGGCTGTAGTCTACGGATGTGGCTTGTCAAGTCTCATAATATCTAAAAAAATATCTTTACGCATATTCACAATACACTTAGACAGAGGTCTAGACAATTATGTACTTCCACCCAATTTCACCGAAGCCTGTTTATGACAACGTGAAAAGTGGACAGCCCATCGCCGTCTTAATATCCAAAACACACGATACTACATATTTAGATAGATTAATATTCATACATTCATATTATATAAACAAATTTTAAGTCGACAAAACATCGGTTATTAAAAGAAGTTTAAATAAAAAAGTTTTCTATCGACAGATAAAGCCACGAACTGAAATTGCATAGTGTGAATTCTGGTAACATTTTGATAGTATTAGTTAGATGCGGCTGCGGTCAAAGTCACTGAATTATTCATGCGGCTTATGGAATCGGGACGCATTTTGGGTGAAATAACTTTTAAAGTTACAGTAACTGACGTCAGAGGGAAACATAGTAGGGCGAGCAACAAAAAGAGTTTATGAGATTAATGTGTAAATTGCTTCTTTTTTTATTTAATCAGTTTTCCCAGTTATGCAAGTTTTAAGTATAAAACAGAGCTAACATTTCTTTAAATATTAATGTTTATACTCTACTCACGGCCTATCTAAATTCCACTGTTGAACATAGCTCTCCCACAAAGATACGGATAGAACGGTCCATTGCCTAAATGTTTATTAGAAATTCGAATAAAAAAATGATTTAAAAAATGAAACATTTTTTTTATAGGAAAAGGGAGGCAAACGAGCAGGTGGATCACGTGATGGTAAGTGATTACCGCCGCCCATGAACACCCGCAATACCAGAGGCTTAGCAGATGCGTTGCCTCCCTTAGAGTGCCCCCCTCCCCCATAATTGGGGGAGGGGGGTGTGTGGGCCACCGGTTACCTGCACTCACCAGACGAAACGCAGAAGTTTGTTAGACTTCTACTTTACGTCGGTATTCTGTGAGGTCGTGGTACTTCCCCGGTCGAGCCGGCCCATTCATGCAACAAATAAAGTTGATGCATGGCTCTGTTAAAACATAACTATGATTAAATTAGATATCATATAATAAATATAATACATACATATCTTTACGCAAAACCCGATACAGAGGCAGCAGAGGTTTAGTCTAGAGAATTAAGTCCCTTCGACCCACCTTCCACCGAAGATATTCTGGGGACAACGTGACAAGTGGTGAGGCCGTCGCCGTCTTTATGTCCAAGCTAACGATATAATTCGTACATAAGTTTTTGAAAAACTTATTTGTACGAGCCTGCCAGCTGGGGATGGAACTCGGTTCTTTTTACTCGAAATTCCAACCACCAATCCACTCGGCTATCGTGACATTATAATTCGGCTATATAATTAGAAATTAAATCAAAAAAACATTTAGTTATTATATTATATTTTATTATCATCTTATACCTCTGCCCAACTAGTATAGGATGTTCCAAAAATATACATAAAATATTAAGTTACAACAAATTAAACTCAGTTATAATTTATCGAAGAAATTGGCTAAATTATTAAATTAAATAAATATTAAATATCTTCACGCAATTCCCAATACAGGGGTAGACAGAGTCAAGTCTAGACAATTAAGTCCCTTTGACCCACCTTCCACCGAAGATATTTTCGGGACAACGTGACAGGTGGTGAGCCCGTCGCCGCCTTAAAGTCCAAGCCAACGATGAAATTCGTACATAAGTTTTTGAAAAACTCATTGGTACTGCCACCTGGGGATCGAACTCGGGTCTCTCGACTCGAAATTCCGACCACCCAACAACTCGGCTATCGTGACTTTTTAAATTATATTTTAGATTTAGCACATTAAAATATTCATCTCGTCTATCTCTTTCGAAGTTCTCGTATTTGACAAAGTACGATCCCATATTCACCCGATTTCATATTAAGTTCCGATATTTGAAGTACTGTATTAAAAAAGTCCTCTAGAACAGTCACAATACGGGGAGCGCAACAGAAATTCAAATTATGATACGTTTTGTATGTTAATTGAGTTCAGTGAGCTCATGCATACAAAAACAACGCATCAATCTACTGTGCAGTGTGGATTGGGAACTGGCGCAACAGTAGCTTTAGTGAACGCAAACTAATTCATCTTTGGTAGTAAATATAAAATATTTCTTCGTCATCATCATCATATCAGCCTATCTGAAGTCCACTGCTGAACAGCGGCCTCCTCCAAAGATTGCCCCATATAGTGGTCCTATGCAATCTGCATCCATCGACTCCCCGCTACACTATGCAGGTCGTCGCTCCATCTTGTGGGGGTTTGTTCCAACTGCGTTTGCCTGTACGAGGTTGCCACTGGAGTACCTTTCTTCTCCAACATTTGGTAGTTCTACAATCTAGGTGGCTGGTCCATTGCCACTTCAACGTGCAGATCCTTACGACTATGTCGGGTACCCTGGTTCTACTGCGGATGTCTTCATTACGGATTCTATCACGCAGAGAAACACCGAGCATAGCCCTTTCAACAGCACGCTAAGCAACTTTGTGCTTCAGAGCAGCATGCAGTGAAAGACCACGTCTCGGAATAATAAATATTAATTATTAATTCGACTAAATTAAAAAATATGTATTCACTGACGTGCTTGTTAAAACGTTGACTCACAGGCAGAGTGTCACGGTGACCGATGCGATCACTGAGACGCGATGCGATATGATGACTGAGATAATAAATAATACGTTGACTGACTCGCTAACTCACTCAGACTAACACGCTGACTGGCATGACACGCTGACTCATATGACTAATACGGGTTCACCCTTAGGATGACTGACACGCTAACTCACATGTGGTCTAACACGCTGACTAATTTATTAATTGACACTAAGCAATTTTCAAGGTGACGAGAAAAAAATGAACACGAAGGGGTGATTTAAGCGAAATACAAAAATTATATTTTTATAAAATGTGTCAAAAAAATAGCATCTCTAGCATTTAAATTTATTTTAGCCGAGTGGTTGGGTGATCAGAATTCGAGTCTAGAGACGCGGGTTCGATCCCCAGGAGGCTCGTAATAGGTTTCTAAACTTCTGTATGATTTATAATGTTGGCGAATTGGGAATGACGTGAAGGTTAGGTTAGGTTAGGTTAGGTTATATACATACATTTCTGCGTTTTTAAGGTATAATAATACTCCACCTCCTTCCTTTCCGTGGATATTATAAAAGTCGACTAAGGAAACCGCTTCGAAAATAGCGGATAGCGGGATAACTATTCAAAAATTAGGGGTAATAGCTGCTTAGGTGTTGTAATTAGTATCTTTCTAACGAAAAAGCCTTGAAAATTTTATAGGCTGCCATTAGATAAAGTGATCACCATTCCAAAAATTATTTATTCAAAACAAAATTCAAAAGACTGTTGACGGAGAGAGGAGTGGCACTGCGATCGTCAATCCGCGATACAAACGTGGTGGTAATGGTCAACCCTTCTTTTCGGAAGAGGTGTATGTCTTGTAGAGGTCTACTATAGGCCGTTATGTATGTATGTTACAATATATTTTAATTCATTAATTCATATCACGTTGGAGACAATGTGACCTGGTGAGACCTTTTCTTATCACAATTTTTCTTTTAATAATATCCTGAGGACAAACAATATGATAGATTATTTCAAAGCGTGACCATACGTGGGTATAATATAAACAATTCTGACTTAGTTTTTCTAACTTTAACGTTTTTTCTACGAAAGGCTGATTTTCATAGAAAGTACACACGCTTTCGACCTTCCACAATTTAAAATGACAGGTTAATCTTTTTCGGGTGAGTGAGCCGGTTGGGTCGGGTTAACATTTTTACAGCTTATTCAAAACGCTAGTTTAATGTACCTAACGCCTATGATAAAATGTAAAATGTGGTAAGTGACACCTTAACTTTAAAATATTATTTGACATGTATTGTATTATCGTAATATGGTGGTTGTATGGTTCGTTAATCGGTATCCGACTTAGGAGACTGAGTTTAAATTTTAAAAGGTTCGTATCAAAAAGTTTTTTCGAAAGTCATTTACGATTTGTATAGTTGGCTTTGTCAGATATTGGCTTTGTTGGTGGCAGGCTCACCACAACCTCCGGTGAAATGTTCGAAACAAAAGGAAATTCTATAGACTCTGACTTATGAGAATATGTAATATATGTGGATTATATAAAAATATATATATTAGAAAATTAATCAAATAGTATTGTGAGGTGATAGAAATATTAAATCAGCCAAGTGTAAGAATAATTCAACTTCCCATCCTCCCGTGGGTATCGTTAGAGGTAATTAAGAATAGATGGAATGGTGGTATAACCGTTTCGAAAAATATCAGAACAAAAGTCAGCTGACCAGTGACGGGCAGCAGCGTCAAAGAATAGATGGAATGGTAGTATAACCGTTTCGAAAAATATCAGAACAAAAGTCAGCTGACCAGTGACGGGCAGCAGCGTCAAAGGTGTCTTGTGATGTGATCACGAAAGCATTTGACAAGCGTAGTAATTGTAGTAAATGTAGACAATTGTAGCAAGCCTTGTCGTATCTTTGTCGCGATATGCCTATGTCCTGTCAACGACCTTGATGATGATGACACGAATAATGCTTATGCAGTGACAAAAAGCAAGTAAGTTGTCAAGACAGGCGAGTGGTTGGGTTGTCGGTATCCAAATTCCGACAACCCAACGATCGAACTCGGACACACTGAAAATCAGCGCCATGGAAAAAAAATTTCATGGCATTATGCTGAGTGTGCTCCAGTTCCCAGATGACGCCTTGACACATACAGTATAGGCATTGTTTAGTTTGTAATATGTAGTATGTTGTAATTTGTATTGTAAATCCAAGTGTTATTTGTAAATTATGTGTTTTTTTTTTATGTTTTCTCTGATGGCGTCACTTTGGAGAATAAACCTTTCTTTCTTTCTTTCTTTCTTTCTTTCTTTCTTTCTTTTGACTCCAAAGTCAAAAGACCCGAGTTCGATCGTACCAATGAGTTTTTAAAAAACTTATGTACGAATTACATCGTTGGCTTGGACATAAGGACGGTGACGGCTCACCACCTGTCAAATTGTCCCGAAAATATCTTCGATGGAAGGTGGCTCGAAGGGAATTCATTATCTAGACTAGACCTCTGTCTACCCCTGTATTGGGAATTGCGTGAAGATAATTTTTTTTAAAAAAGCAAGTATGTATCTCTTTAATATGCATTAACTTTTACTCTAGTGTTATCGCATAAAATTATAGTGAAGCAGTCATTTATAACTAAGGAAATGTTACACGGAATTAAAGCGTTCGCAATGGCGCAATTAAAACGAACGTTAATAATACAAAATGTTAAGAGGATAATGCTCGCAAAAATTCAAGCTCGTTAGGCGAGCTAGGAAAAAATCATAAAAATCCGGCGCGACCGTAAGTGCCACCATATTTTTCACTTACAACGGTTTAAATTTAGAATGAAATAAAAAAATATGGTATCGAACGTTAAATTTGCAAATGCGTGAATAGTTTTTAAGGTAACGAATGAAAATATCATACACGCTCTTATTTATACAGAAAATAGAAGTCATGATAGTCGAGTGGTTTGGTAATCAGAATTAGAGTCAAGAGCCCAGGATATAGGCTCGTAACAAGCAGTTTTTACAAAAATTATGTACGATTTATATCGATGGATTGAGCATAAAGATGGCAACAGACTCACCACCTGTCACGTTGTCCCAAAAATTTATTCAGTGGAAAGTGGGTCGAAAGGACTAAACTGTCTAGAGTTAAATTTTTTAAATAAGCAACTACGTAAGTTTGATTTCGAGACTCTGAATTAACGTAGTATAAATGTAAGTTGACGTATTAAGAACAATCTCGTATATTTCTTATCTCTCGCTGACTTTTATTTGAAGTATTACTACGTAAACAAAGCAATTCTGATACGACAAAAAAAGAAAACGTCAAAAGTAATGTAACACAAGGATGCGTATAAATCATGAAGCTTTGTTTAGTGCATTAAATATACATTACACTCTCATCCTGTTCTGTTATTTCTGAATTTCACGTTACCTCTTAAAGCAAACGGCATAAGATATATTTTCCTTTCCGCGTTTAGAATGTATAATTTTATGAACTTTATTATTCAAAGGCCACCGACCGCAACGAGTTAGCGTGTAGAACACTGGATAGTACAAATCTTTTTTATATTTTGACCAAAAATTAAAATAATACCCTCTTGGTCCTCAGAGTGTTATAAATAAATAAAATAAATAAATATCTTCACGTAGATCCCAATACAGGGGTAGACAGAAGTCTAGTCTAGACAATTAAATCCCTTTGACCCACCTTTCACCGAAGATATTTTCGGGAAAAAATGACTCGTGGTGAGCCAGTCTCGAAATAGTCCATAAGGCTCTAATACCTTGGGGAATATTAATGGAAATAAGAGTGTAGCGAATGATGTGCTGCGGGAAAAGGGTCAAACTACCTACCTGGCTACCCGCCAGGTCAAGTAATCGTGACCTGGGGGGGACGTCTCCGCCACTAGTGTTCGCTATCAGTAATCGTATATATGCTTGTAATCGTGCGAAATTCTATAGCGCGATGTGGAACGTCGATGTGTTTTCTGAATCCGCCACTAGCGGGTCTCATGTGGAGACATAGATGTCGCCACAAAGAGCCTTTCTGATGACCCGTGGCAAGAAAGTTTAATAATATTTTCATGCAATTCCCAATACAGGGGTAGACTGAGGTCTAGAATAGGTAATCAAGCCCCTTATCTGGTACTGGGGATCGAACTCGGGTCAGTTGACTCGAAATTCCGATCACCCAACCACTCGGCTATCATGACTAACTTTAAGACAGATTGCCGACACATGTTTTAAAATGAAAGCCCGCGGAGGCCCAAATCAACTCTGCACCAAAACAGAGAAACAAATTTGACGGAAGTATGGCATGCCCATAGTTTACAGGTTAGTAGTTAAATTTTTATAGGTAATGTCTAAGTCACTATTCCACGTTGGTACGGTTCGTCGTAATGTCTAAGCCACTCTTCCACTTCGGTTTCGTTGGTGTCATAGCTCCGAGGTCTCCCGAGATTCCCCGGTTCGGTCAAATTAGAATATCCTTTTTCTACATTTTCTTGGATCTAGATGTTTTTGGTATCTTCGGTGTTTCCAATTCCATAACACAAGTACTTAAGCTGCTTACTTTGGGATCATAGTAATGTATTTGATGTTGTCCCTATGTTCGTATGTTTGAATCCATATGGTGGAATAATAACATATGAGACATACTTTAATCGTGGAAAAGCTTAAATTTTGCTGTGGAAGAGCATGTCTTATATTTTGCTGTGGAAGAGGTCTGAAATATAATTCTGAACATAGTTAAGATATTTTTATTCAAACGAATAAAAAAAACAACAGTAAGTTTGTTGTAACAAGATATCGCTCTATAACCAATGCCGGTGTAGACTTGACTAAGCATATATTTGAGGCATGTAAGAGTCTAACAGAATACTTTGGCTCTTTTTTATTAGCCTTCTCCAGGCTATTTAGGCAAACGGTAGATTATGGAAACTTATCAGGAAATTACACCATTATGTCACAAGAAGTACCGCGCTTAACTTACTAATATACTCATCTCTCTGACAGTTAGTTTTAATCAAGAATGCTTATGAAGTATAAGAATGCTTATGTCTCGATGATATCAATGAGCTATCCTCAGGGCTCCATCATCGGCCTTTTTCTTTTAACTACAGCAATGATTAAACATATTAAATAATAAAAATTATAATTTTTGTTCACTACAGATACTTCAACCTTTAAATATAATTGTTTAATCTAAACAGCTATACACGTCATAGCTGTTTAGATTAAACAATTATATTTAAAGGGTAATAGAACAAAATCTATCCAAATTTCAACACCATAGGTAAAACTCTTGATGACCAATTCATAAATAAGTAAGGAATAGTTGAGCTCCAAAGGGGTATCATGTATTGTAAGGAGATTATTTAATATGATTATTACATACATCCACTTTTATTACATATTACATACCAGTATTGGTATGTAATATGTAATTTGTTATTTTATTGTCTATTATTGTATTTTATTGTCTATTTGCATGCTATGGAAAAAGCTATATTGAGTGTTTCTCTGTGTGATAGAATCTGCAATGAAGACATCCGAAGCAGAACCAAGTGACAATGGGCTGGCCGAAACACAGTACAGGACAAGATGGAGTGACGACCAGCAAATTTTGTGGGGACTCGATGAATGCAGATGGTTGAGGACCGATCTTTTGTAGCGCATTCTGGGGCAGTGGACTCTTTATAGGTTGTTAAGAAAAAGAAGACAAATTGCCTATTACATACCTTTAAAAGACCTCTACTGGAAATAGGCTTCTCCAGCGAGAAGGTTTGCCATAATCGCCACACTTGGCAAGCGTCTATTAAAGATATTTTTGAGATGGTTATTCCGTCATCTATTGATATCCATATGCATTTTAGAGGCTCTTAGTTACCTTGAAAGCCACGAGAAGAGACAGGAAGAGAGCGGTAACATGTCTCTCTCTCTCTATATATACGCCGACACCATGCAGAAAAAATATTTATAAAAAAATTGTAATAGTAATAATTTATTTAATTTGTTAATTGATGTAAACATGATGTTGAGATATTTATAACAGTTGTAATATAATACTGTACTTTAAAAATATAACATTGATTAATAACTGCAAAATTTTATAGATCGATAAGGAAATTTTATAAGTTTCAGCTGAAACCGCGCCTACCACAGCGACTTGAGAAATAATTTAGCAGCTGCTCCGGATTTGCATAAAGAATTTAATTCTTACTGGATTTAAATTCTAATGAAGGAAATGTTTTAAGATAAAACATCTACGAAAGGAAAACTTAAAGATGCAATTAAATCTTTATTGGGAAAAGGATTTAGAAACATAAAATTAAATTTGGTTAAACAGAACAAAAGAAGATTTTAATATCTATAATCAGTGGGCCCTCTTTTATTTAATTACTTATTTGAAGACCTTCATGGACGTTTTACTGTTCACCGATTTTCATGATGTCACCTGCTTAATGTAGAAAATTACTTTTTCTGCATTATCTCGGGTCTGGGTCTGTGCGATAACTTCGTTATTTCCGATTCCATAACACAGATGCTTAAGCTACTTACTTTAGAATCGAGCAAAGTATGTGATGTTGTCCCTATCTATGTATTAAAAGAACTGAATTAAATTTAAAATCAATACAGAATTAATTAAAATTGATACTGATTATAAAATAGTTTATACAATAGAAAGTAAATTTCTTTAGCACTTTGGGTGTTTAAAAATAATAAAGAATGAACGATTTTTAAAATATGTAAAGTAAATCCGGTCACCATTCGCAGCGACTTAAAAATAATTTAACGATGGCCGTTTCCGGATTTGCGTAGCCTGCTTAATTTCCGTCGGATTTACATGTAAATTAAGTTCAAAAGATAAAAATTCGTTTGGTTTTTATACGTTCGCAGTGTTGAGATTTCAGAGTAAAATAAGATATTGGAGATAGATGACTACATCACGTACATTGCTCCGATCTCAAAGGAAGTAGCTAAAGCACTTGTGTGTATCAGAAACAATGAACGTATTACAAACACCCAAACCCAAGACATTGTAAAAAAAGTAGTTTTTATTAGTATATTGCCACGTCCGGAAATCGAACCTGGGCCTTTTAGAGCTGGCGACACCATGACAACCGGTATGGACAATACTCGCCCACGGAGTTCGTCAAACAGACATTATTAGTAAAAACATGTGCGTTCTTGTTAGCAAGTTTAGGACTTATAGCCCGAATGTCTAGTTGGTACTGACTTCCTTACTCATGGTTACTGGTTCGAATACGCTCTAAAGGTAAGCATTTGTGTGATGAATAGAATATCTGTTCTTGAGTCATGATCTTGAGTTTATCTATTTGTGTGATGTTATGATCTATCTGAAATTATGCAACCAAATTTGGTAAAGTTCCCAATACAGAGAAAGACAGAGATCTAGTCTACACAATTAAGTCCTTTCGACCCACCTTCCACGGAAGATATTTTCGGGACAACGTGACAGGTGGTGAACCCGTCGCCGTCTTTATGTCAAAGCCAATGATATAATTCGTACATAAGTTTTTGAAAAACCTATTGGTACGAGTCTACCATCTGAAGATCGAACTCGGGTCTATTGACTCGAGATTCCGACCACCCAAGCATTAGGCTATCGTGACTTCTGAAAGTAAAATTATTTTTATATTCCATAAAATGTAATTCGCTGGCCAAGTGTGGAGATAACGGCAAATTCTCTCTATATATGCCTGTGTCCTGCTTTAAAACTTTTAAAGGCATGTTTCGGCAAGTATAAACTTTACCGAAAGTTACAGATTAAGTATATAATATCCCTGTACCAAAATATTAACAAAAAAGATTTATGGATGGCCTGCATTGTATTTTGCCAGCGGCGACTCACTGCGAGCCCAGGCTACTTAGTTACAGACTCAACCGCATTATGAATTTAAAACACGTACCGGAAAGTGATCCTTTTGCGATGGGTATAAAGGCTACCTTCAATGATAAAGAAGAGGATGGAATGGATAACATAACGGGATGGCTGCGGGATGTATATTTAATGCACTAAACAAAGCTACACAATCTGAGCGGTTTCCCGTGTTTATTTCGAAATGTTATGACATTGACTGTTCATACTTTTAACGATCTCCGTAGATGAGGGGCTTACACACCGGTATTCATCATGTCGTTAGGTATGAGGTTCCGGGTTCAATGTAAGAAACACTTTTTATAGATTTTCTCGGGTCTAAGTGGTAACCACGTTGTTTCTGATTACATACTACATGTGCTTTTGCTGCTTACTTTGGGATCAGAGAAATGTATGTGATGTTGTCCATCGTATCCATCGGGATACGTATAACATCACATACATTTGGATATGATTATCCAACAGATTTTAAGTATGGAGTATACTAGAGAAGGAGCTATTTCCGATCCTGCCCTATTTTATAGTGAGGCTTTTTCAATAGAATTTTTTTGACAAACTGTTTAAAAATTGTTCTATAAATGTTCTTGTAAAATTCAATATATTTATACAAAATTTGTTTTCTAGCTCTAGTCAGTACACATTTAGAAACCTCTGATGTGTTCCCAAGTCGCACTCTACACGAATATCAATACAGTTAATTTATTTGTGAATACTTTCAAATTTCTCCGTATATACGTAACATTTTCAGGAATATACAAGAACGAAAATTTCAGGATATTTATCTCTTTAAAGATTGCGACGTGACTCGCGAGGTTCCTAGTAAAACTATCATCATCACATAAGGGGCCATAAAAATCCACTGGACATAGGTCTCTCCGTTATGGGAATTCGGGGGGCAATTATAGTAAGTTGGAACATCTCGCACCTCAGACGCACTTCTCGTCACCGGTCCGTTGAACTTTCGTCTATTATGTTTCGAGATGGTTATCCCGCTATCTGTCGATAGCTAATTGCATTTTCAAGGCTTTTCCATAGTCGCCTCTTACTACAGTTCTAGAAAGAAAGGTAGTTGTATATTCTTACACCGTGATTATGTATCTTGTATATACAACAAAGTCGATTTGGGTGTCTGGATTTACTTCTGCCGTGTTGATCTACATATAAATTATTCAGCGCTTTCCGGCCGCAACGGATTAAAACAGTCCACGCATAAAGCATAACACTATTCATAATATTGTTACAGAACTGGGAGTGTGATTAAATCAGCTTTATTGCACTAAGCTGTTTCGCTTTGCTTGGAAGTTACCGCGTTTTTCATTTAATGCCGCTAGAGATGTTTATACAAAAATACGGATATGGGTGGTCGGAAGTAAAATTTGAGACTCCACTTCGATTGGTATGAAGAAGACCCTTGCTAGAGATCGTTTACGCAATTTGTGTAGGATTTTGTTGGCACAGACATTAGACACACATAGACCTGATATATGCTCAGCTCATATTGTACTAAATAAGCTACGGAACAGCTAAATTAATAAGAAATATTAATAGTATATGTTACCTAACATAGCATACATGAAGAAGGGAACAGAAAACGAAACCTTTAAAACTTTCCAATAAATCAGTATTTTTAAAAATATAAACAAATGTCTTCACGCCTGGGGTGAAACATAAGTCTAGACAATTAAGTGCTTTCGACCCTCCGACACCGAAGACATTTTATGAAACATATCGCCGCCGCGTTATGTTCAAGCAAAAAATATAAATCGTACACACACCTGGGGATCGAACTCGGTTCTCTTGACTCGAATTCCACAACTTTTATTCTGCTATTGGAGATTCATAAAAGTTATTTTTTATTTAATATGCTTATTATTTAGGTACTATTAAATACTTTAAGTACGCAAATAGTCACTTTAAACCTGGGAGTCAATAGAATGAAAACATTTATTCATCGTAATAACCTTGGGAGCAATCACCTCATCACGATCGTTCCCAGGGCTTACTTTTTTTATAGAAGAGGGAGGCAAACGAGCAGGTGGCACACGTGATGGTAAGTGATTACCGCCGCCCATGAACATCTGCAATACCGGAGGAATAGCGGATGCGTTGCCGGCCTTTGAGAAAGTTATAGGCTCTTTTCTTGAATGTCCTTAAGTCGTATCGGTCCGGAAAAACCGCTGACGGCAGCTCATTCCACAAAGTGCAAGTGCGTGGCATATAAATTCCGCGAAAAACGCACTGTGGTGGAATGCCAAGCATCAAGGTGGTGTTGATGAAATATTTGGTTATGCCGTAAGGTGCGATAGTGAAACTCAGCGGCTGGGATTAATCCGAACAATTCCTCGGAGCACTCCCCGTAGTTTATTATAGAAAATGCAAAGAGATGCAACATCTCTTCGCAAAGCCAGGGGATCTATCCGATCGGATAGAGTATGGTCGTCGACAATTCGAGCCGCTCTTCTTTGGATACGGTCAAATGGAAGGAGCTGACACTGGGGTGCCCCAGCCCAGAGATGAGAACAGTACTCCACGTACGGCCGAACCTGCGCCTTACAAAGTTCCTATTGCGTAGCTGAATTGCGCTTATATAGGAGTCAGGTGTTACAACCAACCGGAAAAGGAAGCGCGCTGCACTAACATCCGATCGATAATCACTTCCTCGATTAGCGCAGCGCAGCTGTTACTCTGCCAATATGTTCACTCGACTGTGACCATCCTACTGTCCGCAAGTTCCTACTATCTATATATATAAACAAAAGGTCAGTCACTTGTAAAGATTATATCTGTATACAGAAGTTTTTATAGTTTTTGATCTTGACATGAAATTCGTCACGGCGATGGAGTGTGAATAAAAGATGTCAGCTAGGAAAGAATGAAAGTAATAAATCTTCTACATGCAGCTATAATATCTCTTAAGTAATGTTACTTTACTATGGCCACTTCTGCTTTCTATCAAATATTTGATAAATATCAAAAGAAAGGAATATCTGTCTTGGCAGCCACAGAGCGCATTCGTAGTGTTGAGATATTTCTAAAATAATACGTTTTACCTTACTCATTTTTAAATTTTTCTAAAATGTGCCGGTACTTTAGCTGATTGAAAACGAAACGCAGAGATTAGTTATATGGTTTGTGAGATGATATTGTGACTAAAATGGGTAGCCGTGTACTTCGATGGTAACTTACTTAGAACTGATTGCTCAAAGAGGACATGATTAAGAGCACTCGAAAGCCTAGACGAAAGATGACTTAAATATGAAAGAAGTAAAAGTGGAGATCTGTTCTTATTGGCTACCCCGTCAGAGACTATGTGTGATATTAATTTATTATATAGATATTCAGGCGATAAATTCATCACCTAAATTCCTTTTTAAAATTATAGTGCAGCTCACTGGTGCTCAAACTTTGCTACCACGTCTAATCAGCATCGTCATTTTAGGCTAATAAAAACATCTCAAACATATCCGAGATATTAGATAAAGTGTCGATCCCACAAGGGACCATAAATATAGGCATTATTTAGTAATTCCCTTTAACGATTGTCAAACTCTTATCCAAGTACGAAACTTAGAAGTTTGTTCCTTAGTTGACTTAAGAAGTTATCTAGATAAGCCGTGCGTTCGAGAGGGTAACTTCCGATTGTTGAACTGATAAGTGTATTAGCGTTATAACAATAAAACAAGCGAATTAGTCGAGTGGAACTTTTGTTTTGGTGTACAAATTGCTGTATTTAGTGCACGAATAAATTCCGGAGAGGTTCTATGTATATAGACAAAGTAATAATGAAAGAAAAGTCTTGTATGTCATGGCCATAGGAATATTAACACTAACACTTTGACGACCTCTGTCTACGAGTGGCGTAAACACCGGTTTTCAAGGTGTCGCCATCTCGCGGTCCCGGGTTCGATTTTCGGTCGGGCCAATGTAGAAAAACTACTTTTTCTACGTGTTCTCGGGTCTGGGTGTTTGTTGTGCCTTCGTTGTTTCCGATTCCCAAACCACAGGTGCTTCAGCAGCTTATATTGAGATCGGAGCAATGTATGGGATGTTGTCCCTGTATGTATTTATTTGGATATTAACAATAACGTTTTTCTTTAAGTAACATACTTTAAGGAAAATGAAATGGTGTAATGAAAAGGAAAGTGTAAAAAGTGTCCAACAATGTGACAAGACATGAGTTTATACCTATTATAAGTATATACATTATATTATACATACATACCACCTTACACAGTACTTAAGTCTTTTGTTAGCCAATAGTTGTCTGGAAGCAATAAACCCGCCTTATTGTAATTTATACCCAAAAAAAATCTTTATGCGATTTCCGATACTGGAGTAGACAGAGGTCTAGATAATTAAATCCTTTCGACCCACCTTTCACCGGAGATCTCTTTTGAGACAACGTGACAGGTGGTGAGCCCGTCGCTATATGTCAAAGCCAACGATATAATTCGTACATAAGTTTTTGAAAAACCAATTGTGACGAGCCTGCCAACTGGGGATCGAACTCGGGTCTTTTGACTCGAAATTCCGACCACCCAACTACGAGGCTATCATGACTTTTAATAATAAAGTAAAATAATAAGAAAAAAGTTTTATTTGTCATAACTGCACGAGTATTAACATTGCATACGACCCTGTATTAACAAAAAGGGCTGTAAACTACATTAAATTAGACCCTGCTTGCGGGATCGTTTGACTGCTAAGTAATTTTTTAATACTTATTTATCGGTTATCTGGTAAATATTGCTGTCAGCAATAAGACCACCCATTGCTCACTATAGTAACATGTGTATTATATTGTTAATGTTTTCTTTTTTATGGGTGCAGTAATGAATATATAAATATATGTCTCTTTTCCTCCTCCTTTTCTTTTCATTATTATTTCTACATCTGCCTCTATACCATAGTTGTTTGAAAGAAATTGCTTTTTAGTAATAAGACCGCCTTTTATACTATATTTATGTTCTTTGTAGTTGTGTTTTTTATCTTAAATTTTGGTGTATAATAAAGAATACATAAATAAAATAAATAAGTCTGCAGTGCTTCACCTCGGCTCTATTTACGATCACTGCTCTTCTGATAAGCGGGTACGATAGTATATATTCCTTCACGTTATTCCCAATACAGGAGTAGACAGAGGTCCCGACTATTAAGTTATTTTTTACATGTTTCCGAAAAAAATTTATGACAACCTGACAGGTCTCGCCATCTATATGTCCAAGCCAAGGACGTGAAGTTACTACGACATACGTTTTGAAAGAACTCATTCGAGTCACCTGGGGTCGAAGTCGTTTTCTCGACTCGAAATCCGATTATCCAACCAATCGGCTATCGTGATTTCTTCGATCAAAGTGGACTAATAAGACATAATTAAATATACAAATGTACATAGTATATTTGTATATGATCTGGCGAGCTTCATTTATTATTAACATACGTACAACATACAAAATTTTAGCGTGGCGCTGTCGATCCGATGTTGTGTTTGTTGGGACGCGATGAATTATTTATAAATCATCCCTTGTAACATTACCCTAACAGTTTCGGCTGAAATTATGTCACTGGCAAATAAACAATCTCAATTTATTTGTTTTTCGGGGTCTTAACGTTATAGGAGTTAAAACCTACCGATAATCATACGTTATAGAACTATATATATGTATGTACATATGAACAGTATTTTTGTTATAGTCTATTTATTCCGGTTATCAAATAATATTGAGTGGGCAAAGATTCCTGATGGGAAAAAATTGAATAGATTAAAAATTTAATGGTCACACTACCGCTATGGCTACAAGAATAGAATAGTAATATAAAAAATTTTTAAAATTAATAAAAGTAATATAAAAAACTCTTTGGTATGGACTGCTATCAGGAGATCGAATTCAAGGTTTTTTAATACGACTTCCGATCACCCAACCACTCGGCTAACGTGACTGGTTTACTTATTTATTTATTTATCCGCCTCTTCTAACGTTCATGGAAAGAAAGGAATGGCATATGCTTACGCAATACATGACAGTACCAAACTCAATACGAAAAATTTTAAATTCACTCGAATTAATTCCGGTGGCGTTGCATTATTCAAAAGTCACGCGTCTGCGGTCCTCGCGATTGCATGCGTTTTGCAAATCCTGCGGTTCAACCCCATATACTATTATATTTTATAGTTAACAAAAAAGGTGATGGAAGCAACATGCCGTGTGATTTCGGCGTAAGAATAAATGTTACCCTGTTAAGCCCGGGGGTGCCTTGATTCATTGAAAAGCCTTGAATATCGCAACGGCTACCGTCTGATGGTATGATATCTATTTTGAAAGATGGTCTTTCAAAATAGATCAATTTTAGGCAGCTGTTAAGCGCGAAGGATCCGATACCGTTCGCCAAGCGTGCCGATTATCGCGTATCATTCTTACGGTAGAGGCTTACATTCTGCAATGGAATTTTAAAAGTTAAGTTAGTAAGCGATTCGCGTAATGTACCCCTTTAAATTTCTTATCTTTTCAAATAATTAAAATAAATCTTTACGCAATTACCAATACAGGGGTAGACAGAGGTCTAGCCTAGACAATTAAGTCCCTTTGTCCCACCTTCCACCGAACATATTTTCGGTACAATGTGACAGGTTGTGAGCCCGTCGCCGTCTTTATGTCCAAGCTAACGATATAATTCGTATATAAGTTTTTGAAAAACCCATTGGTACGTGCCCAATCCCATCAAAACCATCTAAATGCGTGGCATTCCACCACAGTGCATTTTTTCTGCAACGCTCTTTCACTTCATGGAATGTGCGCCAGCGGTTTTTCTGGACCGATAAGATTGAAGTTCCCTCAAGAAAAGAGCCTATACCTTTCTCAAAGGCCGGCAATGTAGCTGCTATGCCTTTGGTATTGCTGGTGTTCATGGGCAGCGGTAATCACTTACCATAACGTGAGCCACCTGCTCGTTTGCCACCCTTTTATATAAAAAATAAACGAACCTTCCACCTGAGGATCGAACTCGGATCTCTTGACTGGAAATTCCGACCACCCAACTCCACCGAACGAGTGTTCGGTGGAGTTGGGTGGTGGTAGCTGAGTAGCTATCGTGACTTTAATGAAACTTTAGAAGTTACGTTAGTAAGCGATTCGCATAATATACCCCTTTACATTTCTTACCTTTTACTTTACAAATAATTGATTGAAGATAAGCTTCAACAAGACAAGGAAACATTATAATGGGCTTAATCAAGGTTGTAATCTAAATGTTCACGGGGAGCGAGCGATGGTTCTTACAGAATCGTATGCCCGGAACACGGTACAATGGCTGCTAATAAATGCAAGAGCTTCTTATCGCTGTTCTATTAAGCTGATAGCTTTAACGTAACGTCTAAATTAAAATCGTTTAATGTATAGATGTTAACTTTATCCTCAGTATTATTATAACGGCCCGTCAAAGTTTGTTTTCTATTTGTTACTTCTGGTTTTAAATATTATTCTTGCAGAAGAACTTCATTACGCACGATTACGCTATTATAAAACAGTTACGTTACGTTTCGTATATTTCAAAAATATTAATTTATCAATGAAAACCCGTAATGAATATAAAAATTTGTAGAAAATTACTATACGTATATTATAAAAACATAATATACATATATACATACATATACAAGGAGGAAAAGAATATTTACTTCAGTCATGTGGCCTGAAACATTTCGTTTTTTTTTATTTTCTGATAATTAATGTAATACTGAATATAGTTATTTTTATGTTACTACTCACTTAATAACTTTTATTTAATGCCTGGCTTGTTTTAATTAGTTCTATTACCTACATGTAGTTCTTATACAGAGGAAAGGACGGCCTTGAACAGAGAAACATATAGAGAGTTACACAACTAAGCTAACATGGATCTACAGCGACAAGAGCCTAACTCTTAAGTTAAAGAAGAAGACCTGTATGTGGATACTGGTCATAGCACTTGATGAATTATGTTTTGTTATACTATGTTAATTAGGTACGCAGTTTACCAGACAGCATCTGTGGTGCAAGACTTACGATGTTATGATCGCCAAATCAATTTCCCAGCGTGGCGATAATGGTAAACGAAACGAAAAAGCGAAAATGGTGGCCTTTACTCTAGTAAATGCAGTAGTAAATGCATTTTGGTGTTCGCAGTACCAAATACTGCGAACACCAAAATGCATTTACTACGCGTGGCGATAATGATTAACTGTATGGGAGAGGTCTATATTTTGTAGTGGAATTTCACTGGCTTGTTTGTTATGCTTGTTTGTTGTATGTAAGCTATAATAAAACGGTCCACATGCATTATTCAAAAGTCAAGCGTCAGTAACACTAGCCGTAACCGCAGCCTCACCGACAAAGCGTGCGATTCGACGCCAGTAATGTACAATTTAACTGTCAACAAAATCCGGAAGTGGCATTTGCGACGCGGATATTGAACTTTGCAATTACACGGAACTACAAGCAGGCGGTGTACGAAAATCGTGTTTATTTCAGGATATGAGTACAATTTATTAGTAATATTATTTATTTATCTACACCTGACTGTAGCCTGAGAGAGCTGATCACCAAGTCTCACGCTTCTCTTACAAACGTCTTTCGCTTCTTCCAGATTCATCATACTTACTTCTTACATGCACGTCTCACGAGCAATTTGCTCACATGGTCTTCGTAAGTCAGTCTCTTTCTATTTGGACACCTTTTAATATTAACTTTCGCGCTGTATTTTATTCACCATTCGGCCTTCACTCATTCGCCTAACGTGCTTTAATAATCGATGCCCGTCCTTATCAATTTTAGTGATATAGTAAAAATAATAAATAAATATCTTCACGCAATTCCCAATACAGGGGTAGACAGAGGTCAAGTCTAGACAATTAAGTCCCTTTGACCCACCTTCCACCGAAGATATTTTCGGGACAACGTGACCGGTGGTGGGCCCGTCGCCGCCTTTATGTCCAAGCCAACGATGAAATTCGTACATAAGTTTTTTGAAAAACTCATTGGTACTGCCACCTGGGGATCGAACTCAGGTCTCTCGACTCGAAATTCCGACCACCCAATCACTCGGCTATCGTGACTGTCATCTTTCAAATCAGGTTACAATAATAATAATAATAAAAATACATACATAGATAGGGACTACGTCACATAAATTGCCCTGATCCCAAAGTAAGCAGCTTAAGCGTTTCTATTATGTAACCGGAAACAACGAAGGTCAGTTTTTATATTGATCCGTCCGGCGAAATTATATTTGCACTTATGATAGGTCTATGCATGTATACTGTACCATTGTCTTGGACACTTATGATGACTTGTGATGGTGTATCCTGTCACGTTGTCTGATATATGCCTCCGTGAAAGGTGAGTCAAAAACACCTAATTGTCTATACTTCTGTCTATCCCAGTTCTGAGATAACACATGAAGTTTTTAAAACTATTGGCGAGGCACGGTACGAGTCATTTAATTTGAGACATCACTCTGAAAATTGTGAAATCTCTTTTTCATTAGAATCGAGTCGTTATGTTATATTGACTCGTGAGAGTAATGGCGTCTAGACACATATGATGGTTAGCAGTTTTTCAATTGCTTTGAATATTTAGTATTCTGCAAGCCCGATAGTTTGCCTTCTGAGCTATAAGAGCGGGCTCAAATCCCGTAGGTGAAAGTATATTAATAAGAGTCTGTAGTATAATAAATGTATACAGTCCAGAATGAGTGTCGAATGAGTTACGTTACTTTTAATTAGATATAAACAGATAAAATAGAATGTACAGCAGAAATTTGTATTTATCTTCATGAAATTCTCCATACTTGGGAAGGCAGAGATCTAGTAAAGTTTCCATAAATTTCATAAGTGCTAAAGCTACTTTGGGATCAGAGCATGTCCTTATCTATGTAAGTATTCATTTATTTATATATTTCTTACTCTTTAATACTACCCACTGATTTTCCGTATCCTTTAAAATATTTCTAATTAACCAACAATATTCTCGGAAATTTCATTAGAAGTATTATTTCTGTATAATTAAACACAATTTACGTGTTTAATATTACAAATACCATATTTAAAAGTGATGTTATTTAGATGATATTCAAAATTTAATGATAACAGAACGAATAATTTGTGCTTATTTATTAAAATTTATTGCCGAGTTTAGCATTTCAAAGTAATGTCTAACAACTGTCATAATTTCATCCATTAATTAACTAACGGCTAAGTTTGAATTAACATTAAAACTGTGAATTTAATATTGACTTTGAAGTAATTAATCACGATTAGCATGATCTCCTTTGTATCAAACGAGATTACAATTTATTAGTCAATGAAATTAAAAGGACAACCTTAGTGTCTGAGTGGTGTGTCCCAACTCTGAGGTCCCGGTTCGATTCCCGGACTGGTCTGTAGAAAATTGCTGTTATAAAAACATTATTATAGCCTCGGATCTGGGTGCTTGTGATACCTTCGTTGTTTCTGATTCCATAACATTAAGTGCTTTTGCTACTTATTTGGGATCTGAGCAATGTATGAAAATGTAGCTAACATTATTATATTTACATTTAATACCTTACCGGAAGTCATGATAGCCGAGAGTTTAGGTGATCTAGATTCGAGTAAGGAGACCCGAGTTCGATCCCCAGGTGGCAGGCTGTTGGGTGGGTTGGGGTGTGGGTTTTTTCAAAAACTTATGTATGGTTTCGCTTCGATGTATGGAGTCGCTTCTACTCTCTGTCGAGATGTCACTCACATAAAAAGCTTCACTCTAATGCGTGGAGTTCCACGTACCCTTTTTCTACTCCATTCGAGCCGTTTTACTTTTCGTTTAACGTCGCTGTAGTGGCCGTATGAATAAATTCCGCGGTAACCGGGCGGGGTTCCGCTCAACAGTGATCATTCCGGATTAAAATTTCATTTTGTTTTCGACGTTAAAAACTTTGTTTACCTTTTCGCTTTTGAATTATAAGTCCCGTTTGGAAAATTCAAAACGATCCTGTTCTAAAATTTCGTAATAACATAAATATTCACAAAGTTTTAATAATGCAGCTAACAGGGCTTTAAATTGAATTTTTTAAAGACTGTATTGTATTCGTGAAAATATACTCTCGTAAATTTAAAATTAATCCAAATTAATTCCCTATACAGGGGAAGACAGAGGTCTCGTCCAGACAATGAAGTCTCTTCGACCCACCTTCTACCGAATATATTTTCGGGACAACGTGACAGGTGGTGAGCCCGACGCCGTCTTTATGTCCAAGCCAACGATATGATTCGTACATAAGTTTTTGAAAACCCATTGGTACGAGCCTGCCACCTGGGGATCGAACTCGGGTCTCTTGACTTGAAATTCTGACCACCCAAGCACTCGGCTATCGTGACTTTTTATTTATTTATATATCCCAATTAGTTCTGAGTACTTTTTTTAGCTATGTTGTTACAGCATATACCACCTCCTTTCTTGCCATGGGTATCATAAGAGGCAACTAAGGGAAGGGGTTAGCTGTAGCAAACAATCATCGTAAGAGGCTCTTCCGTGCGGCTGTGCCGTAACGGATTCAATTGACAATTGGTGATAGGTACCGCTATGCACGACACCTTGCAGCTAGATGCTGTTGCCCGTGACCAGTCTGGTATTTTTGTGATGGTTTTCCCGCCCACTGTCGGTAGCCATGGTATTTGCATGGCTTTCTCTTAGTCGAAACCTAATATTATGCTTAGATTTAAATATAGCCGATTTAGTTTAAGGGTATTTGCACTTATTGACTATATTTGCACTTCTTCTTGAATATGTCATGAAAACAACAAAAGCTGGCTAATAGCAAAATATGCAAGCTTGAACGATATATATAAGATAGTTAATTGACTCAGGCGTTACTTTGCGGAAATTCAATGTAAAGTTGTTATTTAAAAAATTACTTCGCAACCCTCCGCATGAAAATATAAAAAGGTATATGCTACCTGGTCCGAAGAGAAGAAGAGCACCACCCTCCCTCCCACAGATGCGTGCACAAATTCCACAGATGTGTGCACCAACTCCACTGTATGCACCACCACCACTACACTCAAACCAGGTAACACACACCACCACCGAAAACGCGACACGTGTTTCGCCTCAAAACAAGGCATCCTCAAGCGAGTAGACTTTACGATGAGCGACCGCAGAGTCACTCTGCGGTCTGAGTTGGTGCACACATCTGTGGAATTGGTGCACGCATCTGTGGGAGGGAGGGTGGTGCTCTTCTTCTCTTCGGACCAGGTAGCATATACCTTTCTATATTTTCATGCGGAGGGTTGCGAAGTAATTTTTTAAATAACAACGATATATATAAATTTAAAAAAAATTTAGTCCCGATAGCCGAGTGGTTGGGTGATCGGAATTTGTTAAAATTTATCTACGATTTACATCGTCGGCTTGGAGATAAACCCGGCGATAGGTTCAGCACCTGTCACGTTGTGCCAAAAAAATTCTTAGATCGAAATCCTATTTCTCTATCTAGACTAATATCGGGAAATATAATTTACGCTAAAAATATATTTTTATGACTAGAAATAGTATGCATTTTCATGAAAATAATAAATTTATCACAAAGTTGTTGGTAAACAAAGCAAACACTAGACTATTATTAATATAATGAATTCATCGCGCCCATAAAACACATAAAGCGACGTGAAAAGCCACGCTGGCGATTCTGCATATCCCTTTGTTTTCGTAAGTGAAAATTATTATAGATAATTCTTTTTGAACTAATACTTTTTTTTCTTAAATAAATAATAAAGAAGATGAACAATGCACATATTTTGACACCCTCTGCGGATGAGTGGCGCACACTAGTTTTTATGGTGTTCGAATCCCGATGGTGTCAAAGTAGAAAAGACTTTTTGTACATTTAGACCCAGATACACCCAGACCCACAGTCTGGGTGTTTGTGGTATCTTCGCTGTTTCTGATTCCATAATACAAGTACTTAAGCTTACTTTGGGTCACTGGAATGTATGTGATGTTGTTCCTATCTATGTATGTACTTATTCATCAAGTCTGCGAAGCCTTCAAGAAGAGCTCATTCTTTCACCGTAAAAAAAATTAATATACTTGTACTGAAGTTCTTCTTAAAAAACAACAAGCGAAACTTCGTAACTCTTTTTTCCCATAGGTATCTTTTTTGTATATCGATGTACATAGCGATTATGTCATCATGTCATCAAACCAAAAACTTATTAAGCATCAATAAATTTAAATACAGATTGCCCTTTTAATCAAATAACGTGAAAAGTAATAAATATGCAAAGTAAGGGCGAATATCTATTATGGAAGGGACGTGTGCTTTGCTCGCAAATTTGGCCAGCAGGTGTATTTTATATGGTTTCGAGGTTAAATATATAGCGTTTTGCGTCTACCTTGCCGCTGTTCAATCAACGATGTCACTCGTTCATGGTTCACTACGCATACATGAAATACGTAATTACATAACGGCCAGTAGAAATATTCCACAACATTTGTAACTCTTATAAGAAAGAAAGAAATCCCGTAAATAAATAAAAATCACGGGATTCTCAATATGGAAGTATATAGAGGTGAAAACAAGTAAGTCCTTTCGATTAATTTTGTAGCGAAGAACATTTTTTGGTACGTGACTAGTGGTGAGTCTGTCGCCGTCTTTATGCCCATGCCAACGACTTAAATCGTACATAAATTTCTTTTTTGTTTTGAAAGAAAAAACCCATTGGTACGAGTCTATCAGCCAGGGATCGAATTCGGGTCTCTGGACTCGAATTCCGATTAGATAACCACTCGACTACCGTGACTTTTTTGTATATTATAAATTAAAACATAAATAGCAATTAATCTTTCAGGTTTTCGATACTTAAAACGTTCAAATGATTGACATTATTAGATTAGTTCAATTCTTTTTCATTTCTGCCGCCAAGAAGCAGTGTAACAAGTGTTGTGTTTGGGTTTGAAGGTATATGACATGTCTGTCTTAATTTTCAGGGGTGATAATGTATCATGTTCCATTGATGTTGATTGCCGGTGTCCATGGACCATAGAGTTGACTTCTCATCTGGTGAGCTTTCAGCACGTGTTTCACTCTCATCCAATCTAAAAGAAATAAATAATAAATATCTTCACGCCATTCCCAATACACAGGTAGACAGAGGTCTAGACAATTAAGTATTTACAAACCATATCGTAACATTTTTCACGATGACTCGGCTATCGTGACAAAAAGTCACGATAGCCGAGTTGTTGGGTGGTCGGAATTTCGAGTCGAGAGACCCGAGTTCGATCCCCAGGTGGCAGTACCAATGAGTTTTTCAAAAACTTATGTACGAATTTCATCGTTGGCTTGGACATAAAGGCGGCGACGGGCTCACCACCTGTCACGTTGTCCCGAAAATATCTTCGGTGGAAGGTGGGTCAAAGGGACTTAATTGTCTAGACTTGACCTCTGTCTACCCCTGTATTGGGAATTGCGTAACATTTTTGGACTATCGTGATAGGTGGTGGCACGTGACAATCTGTCGCTGTCTTTGAGTTACACGAAGCCTGCGATATAAATGTACGTACATAAGTTTTGAAAAAACCCATTGGTACGAGCCTTGGGAATCTATCTCGGGTCTCTTGAATCTAATTCCGATCATCCAACCACTCGATTATCGTGACTTCTTGTGACACCAATCTAAAAGACACCATATTAAAAAATTTATTAAAAGAAAGATTTAAAAAAATACATATAATTGTTATAAAGTGCGACTGTTACATAAAGGTTTAATCTTCTGTATTGTGTTTAATTGGTAACAACGTTTTATATTTTGTCACAATACAGCTAAAAGGAATTACTGAGCTGAAAGCGAAATGAATTGTCTTTTAGTAATTTATCTTAATTATGGCTTAAGGCCGAGACACGCCTCTTCCAGATCCGAAGAACAAATCTCTTTAAAGAGCGTCTTACTTGAATTGATGCACAGCTTAGTCTGTTTATATTTTAGAAAATTCTAAATGTTATCATTTTGATAGTGTTATTTTTATGGCCACGGTGCAGTAGTATATAGTGAAGAGCTATACCACCATCGATACTTATATATATTCTTCTTACTGAGATATATTCATATATATCATCAGTATCGATGATGGTATAACTATATCGAAAAATACCAGGTCAAAAGACAGCAGACCGGTGAAGTAGGGACATGCCTGGTTCTAAAATAACCTCCGGCGCCTAACCGGTATTGCATTAAATCTGATTGATCGGTACCAAGCTGCGTTTAAGGTACAAGGTATCTGTTCTGCAATCGCCAATCCGCGTACCAAGCATGGCTTATGACAAATTTTCTTCTAGAGCTCATCTCTTTTGAATTTCCGTGTTGCTGTGGAGATAGTAAATAGAGGCGTTACTTTGAGAAAATACATGTGGTTGGGTGATGGGAGTTCGAGTCATGAGACCCAGGTTCGATCCCCAGGTGATAGACTCGTATCAATGTTTTTTTTTTTCAAAACTTAAGTACGATTTATACCGTTGGTTTAAAGACGGCGATAGGCTCACCACCTGTCACGTTTTTCAAAAAATGTCTTCAGTGGAAGGTCGAGAGGACTTAATCGCCTAGTCTCTACCTCTGTCTACCTCAGTATTGGAAAATGCTTGAAGATACTATTTTAAGTGATTATTTTATAATAAAATCTCTATCCTGCTTTGGAGTTACACAGGCCGGTATGCTTGTTATGAATGTGTGTATTTAAAAAAAATAATTCACATTAAATTTTCGAAATATTAAACATAAATTTCGTCAGTCATTTGCAGTTATTCGATAGGCATTTACCGCGGCATGACGCTGTGCACGCCGCGGTGAATACTGAAATGTAAGCCCAGTATTATGTAATTTCAACTATAACTCGGTCACCAGAGGCTTTATTTATTAGCTGGAAGAGTGCAGTTTTCAATCTTTTTTTTTTTTAATAATCTGTCTTCTAGATATATTTAACATTTTATTTTATTTTTATTATTTTATTCAAGTTTAAATGAAGAAACAACAGCGTTGAATTATGAATGCTACTTTCAGCTTAAATGTTACGTATTTTTTGCATCCATTTTGTGTATGTTTATTATTTTTAGAATAAACGAATGATTTTTAATTTGTTTTACATTAATCTAAAACCCCGTTGGGTTCGTTTGGTAACGGCCTCTTCGTTACTATTTGTCTCTTGTGCGAATTATCGAAGTACGGCAAATTTTTCATAGCTAATTAATACAGCTAATTAATAAATTATAACAGGTTTCATTTTTAAATATTTTAATAATGAAACCCACGCTATAGTCCAACCGCTTCTTCTTAATACCATAATAAAAATTAGTCATATTCTTCTGTTTTGTATTCTACTTTATAAGCATTAGCCAGTTCTGTAATAATGTATCTAATATGTTTTAAAGCGTGACTTAATTCAATGAATTTTTAGGTATTACAACACATTATTATAGTTGTATAGCCGTAAATATTGACCTTAAAGTAGATCACCGACGGAGGAGTGTTAAATGCAGGTGGCAAGGAATTTGACAGAATCAATTCCTAAGGCGACCTACGTATTAGCTACGAACCTTGCTATGCACAATCGCTACGGAGCTACGTAGCAGCTATGACCTTCGAACACAAAATAGGTACGGAGCGCCGTACTAGCCAACTTGCGTCCATACTTCCCATAGCACACAAATTACGGAGCTACGCAGTAGCTTCAGGCATCCACACAAAAAATACACACATAGATAGGGACAATATCTCATACTTTAGTCTAATCCCAAAATAAGCAGCTTAAGCACTTGTATTATGGAACCAGAAACAACACTTTTACATGTTCGTAGATATTTTTTCACAATAAATATCACATATTAGTGTCTGAGACAAAATTTAGAAATACACGCAGACGTTTTAATATGTAGTAAAGAGTTTTTCAGGCATATTTAAAGAATATGAAAATGTATAACTTGTGGAATGTGGTATAAGAATCTGCAATACTGTTTCTTTACTTCTTATTTCAAGTTAACGGAGTTACCTATGTCTTGTATTTATAATGTCATCTTTCTGTTTAAATAAGGTTACCTGAACGTCGATTTTCTATATGAAGTCGAATTGTTTGTTGGAACCCTGTAATACGTTATTCCCCTTTCCACTACAATGGACAAGACGCCCGAAGGGATTCCATCCTTTTATCATTGACGTACAATAGGCATCCAATAAATGACTTGCGACGATCTTTTTTTGGTATATATAAAGGATTAGAAATACTTTTATCCCTATTTCAATGAACTGTAATCTTATAAGACGTGTTGTTTTCTTATGTATTATCAAAATAGGACGCAAAGTTTAGTCTATTTTAACTTGTTCGACGTGATATATATTGCAACATGTTTATTTACCGTTTTTCATGGAATTGCCAACTCTGAGGTCCCGAGCTTGGTTCCCTGATGGTTTAATGTAGAAAAACATTTTACCTACTGTGTCTTGGGTTTGGGTGTTTGTGGTACATTCGTTATTTCCGAGTCTAGAATATAAGTGCTTTAGGATTAAACTATGTATGTGATATTATCCCTGTCTATGTCATCTACATATCTATCTATATGTGAAACATTTATATGTGTTCAGGCCATTTTAATACTGGGGTAGTCTGTTTGTCTAGACAATTAAGTCCCAATTTCCACAGATGACATTTGTACCCTAATCATTTAGTAACAATAAACGGTACTACCGTTTATTGTTACTAAATGATTAGGGTACAAATGTCTTCTGTGGAAATTGGGTTACCGGTAAGGGGCAGCTACCCTAACGTCCTCTCTAGGCCACAATCTTCCAAGCGAGCATAATGCCATTTCAATCAATGCGTTTTTTCCACCGGTGTCGTATCGGTATACAAAGTTCGAAATGGAAGAAATTCCATTGCGTGATGTAGGACGTTGTCCTGAATTATCTTCCACTAGCGAGCTGCTAGTATAAAGACATAACGGTGGCTACATCAATTTATTAAGGACGCGATAAATAAAACAAGTTACAAAAATAATGAAGTTTTTTCAAAGTCACTATGACATTAAAACAAATGATATATTAAAAACCAAACCTGCAGGAGGCAATGTCTGTAACCACAGGCACTATTAGCCTAAATTGTAGAGCATAATTATAAAAGTTACGAAATGAAGCTTTTGGATCTTCTGCAAGGAAAGTTTTCATTGACGAAACGAGAGAGTGTTTTCATTTATTTTTATTTTTATTTTATGATATACATATTATGACACAATAAATAGATTAAGACATGATCAAATGAAAATTTTAAAGTATAGAGGCACTATACTGTTTTCTTAAACAAAATTTTATATAAAATTCAAAATAAAATATAAAATGTGCATTACTAGTAATTTCACTATATTTTCCATACATACGAACCAGCAGCTTATTAAATGAGTCGTTGTTCGTTATAAACTAGTAATTCTTAAAATAAAGAATACTAACTATGTAATACAAACTACATAACTCAAACTAAGATCCAATGCTAAGGTCTTTAACCTGCGACGGTATGTTTCGCAGTCCGCACCCGAAATCATTAGGCATTAACGCTTCAATACATTGTAGAAATGTTTTAGAGTTTTCACCTTGTTAAATAAATAAGATAAAAGAAATATCTACAAGCCATTCCGAATACAAGGGTAGACGGAGGTCTGATTGTTAAGTTCTTCGACCCACCTTCTACTGAAAACATTTTTGGGACAACGTGACAGGTGGAGAAGCCTCCGCCGTCTTTATGTCCAAATCTACGTTATAAATCGTTCATAAGTTTTGAAAATACCTATTGGTACCCTGGGGGATCAAACTCGGGTCTCTTAACTTGAGTTCCGATCACCTAACCATTCGGCTGTCGTGACTTAACAGGTTTAAGAAATTTATTTAAAGAAACACTTTGTAGTAATAATTATTACAAAAAAATTAATAAATTTTAACATGCATAGGGATAACACATACACTTCTCTGAACCCAAAGTAAGTAGCTAAAGCACCCATGTTATGGCACCGAAACAACTGGAGGAAATGTAAAATAAGTGTTTCTTATAATTACTCGACCGATAATCGAACCCGGATCATAAAAACCGGCGTGTACGCAATGCCATTCGTATACGACGAGATGTATGAGGTGATCGCCCCTAAGCTATTTCCACTGTAAATTAATACTGTAAACGATGGTAGAATCAAATACTATAACTACATACTACATAGAAATGCTAAATGTAACAAAAATTACAATCGATAAGTAAATAGATATTCTTCCTAAAGTTTTATATTTCCCTTAGATCTGTATTTTGTCGTATCTTAAATGCAGAATAATGAAAAACAGCAGAAAATAAAATAACAAGAAGTGTTGAAACCGTACAAAACTAGCTTTTGTAAAGGATGAAGACAAAATAAAACTAACACATTTACGAGACGAGGGTCTCAGTTGTTTGTTCGAGCCGGATGAATAATTTAGCGTTTATATCGACTTGACTTTGTTTGCAGACAGCAAAGATCCGTATAAACCAGAATACTTCAGCTTTCTAGAGGAAAAGATATAGGCAATGGAAACTAACATCTTTACAAGTTTAATAGTATCACTTGTATCGAAAATTCGTTTTTTTAAGGTGCAATAATTTAAAAAGAAAAATATTTAAGAATAATAAGAAGAATATTAAAAAAAAAAAACATTTTTTATGATTTTCATTTATTTAGTTCCTAGTTACTTACTACAAACAAAGTCACAATAACAGACTGGTTAGATAATCAGAATCCGAGTCAAGAGGCTCGAGTTCGATCCCCAGGTGGGAGACGAGCATACATAACATAAGATTGAACATAAAGATGGCAATAGGCGCACCACTGTAACGTTATTCTAAAAAAATTTCTTGGTGAAAAGACTTAATTCTCATGACCTCTGTCTACCCCAGTGAGACTAGCGTAAGTGAGATTAGTGTAAACACATAAATACTTACTACTAATACGATGTATGCGAAAGAAGTGAGTTCGCATATACATGTCATTATAATGCAATAATAATCTGTCTACACCTCTGTTAGGAATGGCGTAAAGATATTTATTTCTATTTTTTTTATTTTAATTATAATGCAAGAAATATGGTATCATTTGATCAGCATATGTGGACTGAAACTGCAATCGTCCCCAGTTGGAACATTCGATTACCTAGTTAATATGCAGTTTTCAAGGCAGTAACATGAATATGCATAAGTGCAGAGACTCTTTCAAAGCTGCTCTTAAGCTGCCATTTAAACCCAACTTCGTGCAAGTGGACTTTTATAATAAGAATTAAGTTTGCAAGGTTTTTCACGTTTTAGCTGTCGCGCAGTCGAGTTTTAGCTAAATCGTTTGTTTTTAATTATTACAAGTTTCACTTCAATATTGCCCAGTCATTATAAATTTTGTTTGATGTTTAATTTGCATTTCTACACATTAGTTATAATAAAAAAATTCTTCACGCCATTCCTAATACTGGGATACAAAGAGGTCTAGACAATTAAGTTCTTTCAATCCACCTTTCACCGAAGACATCTTTTGGATAACTTGATAGGAGATTTCATATACGTAAATAATACCAAGTCATACGTGAGTTTTTGAATAAAAAAAAACCACTATTTGCGACCTGCCTGCCTCCTGGTGTCGAATTCAAGTCTCTTGACCTGAATTTCAATCACCCAACCACTGGCATATCGTGACTTATACTTAAGTTGTTAAGTATCAAATGTGATCTTCTATATACCAAGATTTAGGTTTACTTGACTCAAGCGAAATTTTTGTAAACATTTTAGAACGTTTTCAGAATTTACAAAACGTTACAGACATGCCGTTTAAAGTTTTTGTTATGAAAAAAATCTAACTTATAATATATTGGATGTGGAAAAAATTTATAATGGACTAAAGAAGCTGTGACTCATACACGTTACAGATATTGTTAAAATCTTTATTTTGATGTTTATTTCGTAGATTTTAGAAGAGCATTTTTTCGAGTGTTGTATCCCTTGACGCATTTTGTACTATGCAAAAAGATTAAATTCATTACCTACAGAAAGATTGTAAAAATTTCATCGCTTGATTTCGGGTAAATCAAAATGACACCCACATGAAACAATGGCACATATATAAATAAAAATAGTCAGAGGTAATATATATAAATAAATTTCGTCAGAAATTGCGCTTAAGTCAATTTGTAAAACGTCAATATTCACATATTTTTGTGAAATATTAGTCAACACAAGATCTCTAACTATTAACCCTATTGTCTTGAAATTTAGCATTATTACTCATTTTGTAATCTAGACGCTCACAAAGAACAGGTTTTATATAAATCTTAAATAATTTTATAAATCTTAAATAATATTTTCAAGTCACGATAGCTGGGGGTCATTGTAGAAGCGTGCTCGTCGCGACCCCTGCCAGCCCTTTTCAGGGCTGCAATTCTACACAGCTGCGCACCCATGCCTACGAGGGTTAGGGCGTCCCCCCAAGGCGACGCACACCAGTTCGTCCCCGTTGGTGTGAAATGCAGCGCGCAAAGCGGCGATGGGGACCGCCACCCGTCACGCACACAACGGAAGGTGGAGGACGGAGTGCAGAGTTGGCACGTGGAATGTTAGAGGAGGCATGAGAGATAAGACGAATGAGTTGATTGAAATAATGAAAGAAAGAGAATTAGATGTCGTGTGTTTGTCGGAGACCAAGCGGAAGGGCACCGGTACTGAAGAGCTCCCTGGCGGGGCGTTAGCTCTATGGTCCGGAGTCCCGGAGAGCGAGAGCGCCTGCCAGGGAGTGGGGGTGCTGCTGTCGTCTCGGTTGGTCGATGTTATGACTGAATGTAAGGTTGTGAACTCGAGACTTCTCTGGGTTCGCTTTAAATTGGGACTGACGAAGTTATTACTTTTGGCTGTTTATGCGCCGGTGGCTTCGTCGTCCAGAGCTGAGCTGGAGGAGTTTTGGGAGAATGTAAGAGAAGTTCTAGACTTGGTTAGAGGAAACGAAAGAATTGTTGTATGTGGTGATTTGAATGGATGGGTTGGTACCGTTCGGCCAGGGTACGAGTCGGTGCTTGGAATGTTTGGCGATAAAAGGGTTAACGATGCTGGCAAGCTTATACTGGCTGTATGCAAGGAAAAGGGTCTTCTTGTGACAAACACTATGTTTAGTCACAAGAAAATCCATATGTATACTAGAACAAGAGAGAATGAGACAAGTATGATCGATTTATTCCTGGTGGATGACCGACTGCGAAAACAGGTGATGGATACGCGAGTGTTCCGAGGTGCTGACCAGGGAACGGATCACTATCTAGTGATTACTAGATTTAGGGGTCTGTTCGCGGGTTGGCGCCACCGGACGGCGATACCAGAACCACAGTCGGTCGGTAGCATCCGAAGCTGGAAGCTTCAGGAAGCGGACACTAGGAATAAATATCAAGCAAGGGTAGCCGAAAAGCTGGACAGCATTGGTGTCAGGAAAGAATGTGTGGAAGAAATATGGCAGAGCCTTAGGGATGATATGGTTAGTGCAGCGGAAGACGTGTGTGGAACTGTGAAAAGAGGTAGTAGTAAAAATGGTGATGCATGGTGGAATGACGAAGTGAAAGAAGCTGTAAATAAGAAGGAAAAAGCATGGTTAGACTACTTGGCCTCTAGTAATGATAAGGATATGAGAGAGAAGAGGAAAGAAAGATATAAGCTCCAGAAAGTTCACACGAAATAATTGATTGAGGAAGTGCGTGAAAGGAGTAGAATGGAACGACGACGAAAGGTCGACGAAAGCACAACTTCAAGGAGAACTCCAAACTCTTCGGGAAAGAGGTTGGAAGGAGCCGGAGTGGTGCGACAGCCTTAAGAATGAATAAAGTGCTTTCGGGAACCAATGACGTCCTCTCAGAAAAATCGGACGTCTTGCAGCGATGGAGCGAATTTTATAGAGAGATGTATGCGTGTGATGATCTTAGTGAGGGATCCGGGGGTGACGCCGTGATTGGTACGCCAGAGTGGTCTCTTTCATACTGAGGTCATCAGTATGAAAGAGATTGAATGTGCGATTAGAAGTTTGAAATGTGGTAAGGCTGCGGGACTAGACAGAGTTACTGCTGAAATGGTCAAGTATGGTCGACCACGCGTCTGGGACAGCTTTCATCTGCTGTGCAATTTGTGCTGGCGAACGGGGGCTGTTCCGGATGATTGGCGATCCGCGGTCATTGTGCCTTTATATAAAGGTAAAGGTTCACATTATGACTGCAGGTGCTATCGGGCGATCAGCTTGACCAGTTTAGCAAGTAAAGTTTACTCGAAGGTTTTGACACGTAGGATGCAAGATAAATCGGAAAGATTTCTATGGGAGGCACAATGCGGATTTAGACCTGGAAGAGGATGCACGGATCAAAAGTTTTCTCTCCGCATGATCACGAAGAAGCTTCTGGCTGCTAACCCGAAGATTTTCTGTGCTTTTGTGGATCTTGAGAAAGCATTTGATAAGGTTGTAAGGAAGAAAATGTGGGAAATGTTGCCGGGGTATGGTGTGGATGGTCGATTGTTAAGGGCTGTGCAGTCACTTTACTGTGACTGTAAAGCCTGTGTGCGGGTAGGGCATGACCTGTCACCCATGTTTAGCGTCCAAACGGGCGTAAAACAGGGTTGTGTCATGTCTTCCTGGCTATTCATACTGTATCTCGACAGCTGTTCACAGAAGCTGAAAGATAGCTGTTTGGGTGTGAAGAGACAGACAGAACTTCAGACAGAGACAGAACTGGAGGCATTAGTCAGGTGTATGAAAGAAGAATGTGAAATTAATGGTCTCCGTTTGAATGCTAATAAAACTAAGGTTCTGGTATTTGAAAGGGACGAAGAAAGAACGAAGTGCGAAATTTGGGTAAATCAGGAATGTCTAGAACAGGTGAATGAAATTGTATACTTGGGGAGTGCGTTTAGCCTTCCATGCTAAACGCTAAACGACGTTTAGCCGTTTAGCGTTTAGCATGGAAGATGTGATTTAGATGTGGACAGGCGTGTCGCTGCCGGGAACAAAGTCAATGGTGCCCTGACTGCGTTAATCAAAAGGCAAGGCGTTGTGAAAAGTGCACGCCTTGCAATACATAACGCAGTGTTGGTACCGACTTTGTTATATGGCAGCGAAACCTGGGTATGCCAGAAGAAGCATAAAAGCAGGTTGAATGCAGTGGAGATGCGATCTCTTCGTAAAATGTGCGGCCTTACCATGGCCGACGGAAAGCGAAACGAAGAGATTCGCAATATGGCAGGTTTGAAAGATGACCTTGTCTCAAAAATGGATAAGGGCGTGCTTCGATTGTTTGGGCACGTTGAGCGAATGAGTGAAGACCGAATGGTGAAGAAAATATATAGCGCGAAAGTTAATATTAAAAGGTGTCGAGGTAGACCGAGACTAACTTTCGAAGACCATGTGAGCAAATTGCTCGAAGAGAGGAGGGTCAAGAGTACTCGGATACCTAAACGTGCATGTATGAAGAAGATGATGAATCTGAAAGAAGCGAAAGAAGTATGTAGGGATCGTGACACTTGGCGATCTGTTCTCTCTGGCTACCCGTCAGGGATTGTGCGTGAAGATAAATAAAAAAAATAAAAATAAAAGTCACGATAGCCGAGTGGTTGGGTAGTCGGAATTTCGAGTCAAGAGACCCGAGTTCGATCCTCAAGTTGCCGTACCAATAGGTTTTTCTAAAAAACCTATGTACAAATTATATCGTTGGCTTGGACATAAAGACGGCGACGGGCTCACCACCTGTCACGTTGTCCCGAAAATATCTTCGGTGGAAGATGGGTCGAAGGGACTTAATTGTCTAGACTAGACCTCTGTCTACTGAGAATTGCGTGAAGATATTTTTTTTTTAATAATTTTTATTCGGCATTTTCACATGTACCTAGTAACTCGTGGTGGATGTAAGTAGTACTCGTATTCTTCGATTTATAGAAGTAGACTTTTCAGACGAAGCCTCAAGCTGATGGAAAGTCATTAAATAAATATAGTCAGCATTTTCTCCGTTGCATATTTAGAGAATAGTCTAGTAATTTCGCCCGAATTTTGTGATGTGCTTTAGTCATTACTTTACTAAGTCGGGGACATTTGCAACTCCAAACAATTTCATTCATAACTTGAATTCATAATCCTACTTTAGAGAGTTATCTCAGCTAGAGCAGCTGCGGGCGAGAATAAACTGGTGCGGCGATGCGATTAGAGCAGAATTATCGAACAATCTGGTTTGCGATTCAGTGATATTTGGTGCTTTGCAATTTATTTAATACATTTGTGGTACCTACATTGCTTCCAATTTGAACCTTATTGTATTTTTAAGGCTTTTCCTCTAGTCAATCTTACGCCCACTAAAAGAAAGTGGTAACAATTTTTAAATGGAAAGGTCTTTTATTAAATATTCTTACGCTGACACCGCGCGGTAAGTAGTTCAGTTTTTTGTAGCAAAAACTTCTAGTAAACAGTTCTTGGGATAAGTGTTATAACATTTATGCTGAATTAAAATAAGGAATTACCACATCCCTATTCTGTTTGAGTGTAAGATAAGTGTTAGTAACACAAGTAAAGTGTGCTAAGTGTTGCAAAGTTAGCGAAGCGAAGCTCTTAGTTTATAACAACGGATGGTATTAATTTCAGCTCTAAAACTGAAGCGCTTTTAATTGTGCATTTTACCCTAGTTAAAACTAACTTATGGTGCAGTATCGCTGTCTTAAGTTTGTAACAAACTGACATACAGTTAATATATAATCGGCTGTTACTTTTTGAGCCTAGTGGGTAGTGAAAGAAAGGAAAGAAACTTTATTTGTTGCACCATATACAATCAATAAAATATAAATCCATGATATTTCGACTTTAAAAAGGGTACAAGAAAAAGGCGAACGCTCAGCATACGTCACGGGTATCCGCTAATAATGCTTTTGTCTTACTGATTCCAAAACTAAATGATTCTAATCCGGCAATTTGCAAAAAAAGTTTGGGGCAATTATTTGTATGACGAATACGAATGACTCTAGTCATGGGCGTTTAATCGTTCATGTGAATAATGCAAACATATATCTATGTAAGTATGACGAACTGTTGGCTTTGACAGTAACACGACGTTAGGCTCACCACCTGTCACGTTGTCCCGAAAATATCTTCGGTGGAAGATGGGTCGAAGGGACTTAATTGTCTAGACTAGACCTCTGTCTACTGAGAATTGCGTGAAGATATTTTTTTTTTAATAATTTTTATTCGGCATTTTCACATGTACCTAGTAACTCGTGGTGGATGTAAGTAGTACTCGTATTCTTCGATTTATAGAAGTAGACTTTTCAGACGAAGCCTCAAGCTGATGGAAAGTCATTAAATAAATATAGTCAGCATTTTCTCCGTTGCATATTTAGAGAATAGTCTAGTAATTTCGCCCGAATTTTGTGATGTGCTTTAGTCATTACTTTACTAAGTCGGGGACATTTGCAACTCCAAACAATTTCATTCATAACTTGAATTCATAATCCTACTTTAGAGAGTTATCTCAGCTAGAGCAGCTGCGGGCGAGAATAAACTGGTGCGGCGATGCGATTAGAGCAGAATTATCGAACAATCTGGTTTGCGATTCAGTGATATTTGGTGCTTTGCAATTTATTTAATACATTTGTGGTACCTACATTGCTTCCAATTTGAACCTTATTGTATTTTTAAGGCTTTTCCTCTAGTCAATCTTACGCCCACTAAAAGAAAGTGGTAACAATTTTTAAATGGAAAGGTCTTTTATTAAATATTCTTACGCTGACACCGCGCGGTAAGTAGTTCAGTTTTTGTAGCAAAAACTTCTAGTAAACAGTTCTTGGGATAAGTGTTATAACATTTATGCTGAATTAAAATAAGGAATTACCACATCCCTATTCTGTTTGAGTGTAAGATAAGTGTTAGTAACACAAGTAAAGTGTGCTAAGTGTTGCAAAGTTAGCGAAGCGAAGCTCTTAGTTTATAACAACGGATGGTATTAATTTCAGCTCTAAAACTGAAGCGCTTTTAATTGTGCATTTTACCCTAGTTAAAACTAACTTATGGTGCAGTATCGCTGTCTTAAGTTTGTAACAAACTGACATACAGTTAATATATAATCGGCTGTTACTTTTTGAGCCTAGTGGGTAGTGAAAGAAAGGAAAGAAACTTTATTTGTTGCACCATATACAATCAATAAAATATAAATCCATGATATTTCGACTTTAAAAAGGGTACAAGAAAAAGGCGAACGCTCAGCATACGTCACGGGTATCCGCTAATAATGCTTTTGTCTTACTGATTCCAAAACTAAATGATTCTAATCCGGCAATTTGCAAAAAAAGTTTGGGGCAATTATTTGTATGACGAATACGAATGACTCTAGTCATGGGCGTTTAATCGTTCATGTGAATAATGCAAACATATATCTATGTAAGTATGACGAACTGTTGGCTTTGACAGTAACACGACGTTAGGCTCACCACCTGTCACGCTGTCACATATGGCTTTGGTTAAATGTAAGTTAAGGTAACTCCAGTACCAGTAATGTGTTAAGATATTTATTTATTATAACTGTTAAGGTAAAATAATCAAGTTGATCCTTACAAATAGGTCGTATTAAAAGGTAATTACAGTATTAATAACTTTATATGTGCGAACCCAGGGATTAACTTTGGGTCACTCGTGTTAAAAGATAGCATACTGACCATTAGGCAACCACAGCTCTTTTATCTTATTTCTCTAGTACTAAACTATAATTAATTAGTTGCGCAATTATTAATCAAGCTATAAAGCAAATTCAATGAAAGTATTTCCTGCAATCCAATATGTACTATCTAGAGAATAATATCTAGAGAATGTTCAATTTAAGACATAAGTTCGTTCCGTCTCTCCTTGATTAGTTCCCGTGAGAGATTTCCTTGGCAGAATATAGTGTATCTGAAACACTAAGACGCACATAGCACTAAATACATAAAAGCAACATTAGATTAGTAAAAAAAAAGAAATAAAATTATTTATTCACAACTCACAAAGCAGTATAAAAGTTCAAGTAAACAACAAAAAAATACAACAACAATACAGACACTGTAGGTCGTTTGAAATGACAAAACAAAAAATAAACAAATAAAATCCACAATTCTGGTTGAAAATAAAAACTGAAATTGGTAACAAAAGAATGAAATACTGTCAACATTAAGTAATCACAAACTGAAAAAGATATAATATTACGGCGGGAATATCATTAGCAAATAGATAGCTGATGACATAAGGAGTAACTAACTTAGCTAAGGCTACTTTTATTTTAGAAAAATAATTAGGATTCCGCGTTAAGTGTTAAACCACGGGCAAAGCCGGAGGGTTCAGCTATTTTTATATATAATTAAAACGTCACAGTAGGCGAGACTATCGTCTTCATAGTTTTTTTTTCACAGAAAACGGAGGCAAACAAGCAGGTGGTTCACGTGATAGTAAGTGATTACCGCCGCCCATGAACACCCACAATACCAGAGGCATAACAGATGCGTTGCCTCCCTAAGAGTGCCCCCCCCCCACAATTGGAGGAGGGGGGTATGTGGGCCACCGGGTACCTGCACTCACCAGACGAAACGCAGAAATTTGTTATACTTCTATTTCACGCCGGTATTCTGTGAGGTCGTGGTACTTCCCCGGTCGAGCCGGCCCATTCATGCAACAACAAAAGCTGATGCGTGGCTCTACCACTGTTCGAGCTGACGGTAAAATTTTAGTACTTACACATATATATATGTATGTACAAATGTTAATATATACACACATATCCATGACTCGAATACAAATATGAAGTTTCCAGAAGGTGTTTACATTAGAATTAATACGTGTCCTTTCTGAAAACAGTTTATTATTTCAATCAGAATAAAATAACCTTTTGTGTTGTAAGCCGATTATTTTATGCTTTGAACATCTGAAGAACTGTTTCACTTAAATTTCTTTATCGATGAAAAGATTTTAGTACAAAGAAAAATAAAATTTGTAGGTAATCTCAATGAGTGCTTGAAGATTTTTTTTATAGTAATATTGATTATTTTTAATATTGATTATTTTTTTATAATAATATTGTCATGGTATCGCCAGCTCTGCGGTTCCGGGTTCGATTCCCGGTCGGTTTAATATAGAAAATACTTTTTCTACATTTTCTCGGGTCTGGATGGTTGTGGTACCCTCTTTGTTTCGGACTCCATAATACAAGTGCTAAAGCTACTTACTTAGGGATCAGAGCAATGTATGTGATGTTGTGCGGACCTATATATCTATCTATCTATCTATGTACGTACTAAACAAAGTAACTATGTTAAAAGTGGCTGCTGTGGCCCCATCACACTTGAAAAGTATTTAATATATATATATATATATATGTATATATATATATATATATATATATATATATATATATATATATATATATATATATATATATATATATATATATATATATATATATATATATATATATATATATATATATATATATATATATATATATATATATATATATATATATATATATATATATATATGTATATATATATATATATATATATATATATATATATATATATATATATATATATATATATATATATATATATATATATATATATATATATATATATATATATATAATTATTAAAAAGTACTTGGAATCAGCAATAGCAAGTTTCGATTCACTACATCCAGCCTCTCTTTCGAAGACAAACAATATACAATGATAATCAGATCTTAGTAACCGCAAAGTCGAAATATTTTGTCATGTAAGACACATTGAGCTTCTATCGTACAAAATAATACAAATAAAAAAAATTATATAACAACTGACACAGGTGCGATTTGAAGCCGCTACCTGAGACGTTCAAATTCGTCGGTTAATCATTTTGTAAATAATCGACTGGAATTTAGCAGACCGATGACAGACTACCCTCGTTCCCTTGTTTAACCCTTTGTCGTATAACCTCGTTTTGAGAGCACTCCCCTAGTTGCCTCAGCCAGCATCGAAATCCTTGGCGTCTACATATCGAGCAACGTTCAGTTTCGTGGTCATTTGGAAGGGAAGGCCAAATTGGCATCTAAAAAGCTTGGCGTGCTCAGTAGAGAACGACAGTAGTTCACGCCGGCCCACCGCTTGCAACTTTATAAGGCGCAGCTTCGGCTGCACATGGAGTACTGTTCTCATCTCTGGGCGGGGGCACCCCAGTGTCCTCCTTTCATTTGACCGTATCCAAAGACGAGCGGCTCGAATTGTCGACGACCATACTCTATCCGATCGGCTAGATCCCCTGGCTTTGCGAAGAGATATTGCATCTCTTTTCATTTTTTACAAGATTTACTACGGGGAGTGCTCCAAAGACTTGTTCGGATTAATCCCAACCGCTGAATTTCACCATCGTACTTTACGGCATAGTCAAAAATTTCATCAACACCACAGTTAGATTTTCGCGGAATTTTCTGTCACGCACTTGCACTTTATGGAATGAGCTACCGTCAGCGGTTTTTCCAGACCGATACGACTTAGGGACCTTCAAGAAAAGAGCCTTACCACCTTTCTCATTGGCCGGCAACGCATCTGCTATTTCTCCGGTATTGCAGATGTTCATGGGCGGCGGTAATCAGTTACCATCACGTGTGCCACCTGCTCGTTTGCCTCCCTTTTCTATAAAAAAAAGACTGCATTGTCTAAGTTGCAAGTTTCTGGTACTCATCGCCAATCCGCTTGTCAAGCGTGAAGATTAGGACGGAGAGATATGATCTCCTGCAGGTAACAATGGAAGAAGAGAGATGTATATATTTTTATTCGTCTCACGTTTCCCTAAAACAATATGAATACAGAGGTCTAGACAATTAAGTCCTTTCGAACCTCATTTCTCGAGTGCTTATTTGCTACAAAGTTTCAGGTAGTGTAACTATCACCATTTTAGTGCCCAAGAGAACGATACAAATACTTAAATAAATGTATATTTATATAAAGATTGTAATTGTGGATAGTTATTTTTTTTAATATATATCCGTATTCCTTGTATAGAAACGCAAATACAGTTTCGTGAAGATATTTATTTTATAAAAATATAAAACAATGAATTATGAATGAGTGAATATTGAATTTTAAAAACACATAAATTATGCTGAAATTAATAACAAAACTAAAAAAATTAATATGACTAGTAAAAACATTTTTTTAACATTTATTCTAAAACGGAAATACAAGGAGATTATCGTTCTTCCAAGTAGTCTATAGACACAATGGATGGCTGACATCAAGTGAACTATAAACACTACTCGGCTGCTTCTGTAATTGACAGTGTGAAATACGATGTTCATACAGCTGGGAGATATATACATAAATATACCAGTAACAAATTTGTATGACTTTATACAAATACTACCATTTATGCTTAGACCGCGTTGAAGTCTTTTAAAAACTGTAAAATTTATAATCAGTATCATTAGAAATTAAATATTTATTGTTACACGATTATTTCTCAAAGGAATAGAAACAGCTGATGCTATATTTAATCGAATAGTGAACTCAAATGAAATGAAACATTTACATATCGTTATAAGTACGTCTTATTACTAACATACTGTTAGTTATAAGATATTTAAATATAATAGAATTGCTTGTGGGTATGTCGGGAAGTGAATTGCACGGCAGCGTCCGGTACGGTACGTACGGTACGTGGCGGCTAAAGTTCGAATACAGCGCTACACGAATCTACTTGAGTTTCTGCCTGCTCTTTGTACTTGAACCTTCGAAACTAACACATACATCCAACGTTGTATACTTGATAATATTAATCCACAACCGTTTCGTAAAGAGGTTCCTCTAACGAAGAAGAAACAGACGAAAAAATCTCCATAGACCAGCTGATTGCCGATATTTACTTATTTGGACTTGGTTCGTCTTAATTTTTTACTTTTATACACAGTTGAAATAATTATATTCTACTATGATTGTAAATGTTTGATTTTATTTGAGTTCACTATTCGATTAAATATAGCATCAGCTGTTTCTATTCGTTTGAGAAATAATCGTGTAACAATTATATTTACTTTCTAATGATTATAAATTTTGCAGTTTTTAAAAGACTTCACTGCGGTCTAAGCTTAAATGGTAGTATTTGTATAAATTCCTACAAATATATTACTGGTATATATATGTACATATCTCCCAGCTGTATCAACATCGTATTTCACACTGTCAATTACAGAAGCAACCGAGTAGTGTTTATAGTTCACTTGATGTCAGCCATCCATTGTGTCCATAGACTACTTGGAAGAACGATAATCTCCTTGTATTGTATTTAGAATAAATGTTTAAAAAATGTTTTTAATAGTCATATTAATTTATTTAGTTTTGTTATTAATTTCAGCATAATTTATGTGTTTTAAAAATTCAATAAAATGTGCATTATTCACTGCTTTATATTTTTATTAAATAAATATATTTTTCTATACAAGAAATACGTCTTCATTTTTTTAAAAAAATCACTCACCACCTGTCACGTTTTCCCAAAAATATCTTCGGTGGAAGTTGGGTCGAATCGAATAAATTGTCTAGATATCTGTCTACCCCTGTATTGGGTATGACGTGAACATACAAATTTTACAATATTTATATAAATATATATTTATGTAAGTATTTGTATCGTTCACTTGGACACTAAGTTGGTGATAGTTACACTAGCTGAAGTTACAGGTACACTACGTACTCCCAAATGAGCACACGAGAAATTAGGTTCGAAAGGACTTAATTGTCTAGACCTCTGTATAAATATTGTTTTAGGGAAACGAAAAAAAAAAATGTATACATCTCTCTTCTTCCGTTGTTACTGCAGGACATCATGTCTCTCCGTCCTAATCGTCACGCTTGACAAGCGGCTTGGCGATGAGTACCAGACACTCGCAATTTACACAATGCAGTCTGCTAAATTTCAGTCTGGTATTTTCAAATGTTAGTTATCCGATGAATCTGAACGTCCCACGTAGAGGCTTCGAATCCCGCCAGAGCCAGTTAAATTTTTTTTAATATCTTCACGCAATTACCAATACAGGGGTAGACAGAGGTCTAGTCTAGACAATTAAGTCCCTTCGACCCACCTTCCACCGAAGATATTTTCGGGACATCGTGACAGGTGATGAGCCCGTCGCCGTCTTTATGTCCAAGGCAACGGCATAATTCGTACATATTTTTTTTAAAAAACCCATTGGTACGTGCCTGCCACCTAGGGATTGAACTCGGCTCTTTTGACTCGAAATTCCAACCACTCAACCACTCGGCTATGGTGACTTTTATATTTGTGCCATTTTTAATTTTTAAATTTATTTAAAAAAAGCTCAGCTTGGCTTTAATGCCTAAATATTTTACGTTGTTTTCGACTTTGCGGTTACTAAGATCTGATTATCATTTTATATTTTTTATCTTCGAAAGAGAGGCGGGATGTAATGAATCGAAACTTGCTATATATATCGTATGGCTGATGCCAAGTCCTTTATATGGTAACAAACCCTGGAATCACTAGAAGACGCACAAAAGCAAACTGTATGCAGTAGAAATTCGATCTCCTCCTACATTTTAAGGTGTTACCCTTGCCGACCGGAAACATAATGAAGAGATTCACAGAATACAGAAAGGTAAGGTAAGGACGTGCTTTTAGTGAAAGTCAAGAGGTCAGAGTTTGATGGAGATAGACGATAAGTTTTTTGAAAACTTATGTACGATTTGTGTCGTTGGCTTGGACACAAAGACGTCGTAATAATAATCTCTGGTGTTGTGAGGATCGAAAGGAAGAAAGTTGTTATGTCGGCACCGCCTTTAACCACTTTAATATGAAGTGGTTATTATAATATTTTATTTAAATTAAAATTTCATTATAGAAGCGTGGTTGTCGCGACCCCTGCCAGCCCTTTTCAGGGCTGCAATTCTACACAGCTGCGCACCCATGCCAACGAGGGTTAGGGCGTCCCCCCAAGGTGACGCACACCAGTTCGTCCCCGTTGGTGTGAAATGCAGCGCGCAAAGCGGCGATGGGGACCGCCACCCGTCACACATAGCCCGACACGGCGGAAGGTGGAGGACGGAGTGCAGAGTTGGCACCTGGAATGTTAGAGGAGGCATGAGAGATAAGACGAAAGAGTTGATTGAAATAATGAAAGAAAGAGAATTAGATGTTGTGTGTTTGTCGGAGACCAAGCGGAAGGGCAGCGGTACTGAAGAGCTCCCTGGCGGGGCGTTAGCTCTATGGTCCGGAGTCCCGGAGAGCGAGAGCGCCTGCCAGGGAGTGGGGATGCTGCTGTCGTCTCGGTTGGTCGATGTTATGACTGAATATAAGGTTGTGAACTCGAGACTTCTCTGGGTTCTCTTTAAATTGGGACTGACGAAGTTATTCCTTTTGGCTGTTTACGCGCCGGTGGCTTCGTCGTCCAGAGCTGAGCTGGAGGAGTTTTGGGGGAATGTAAGAGAAGTTCTAGACTTGGTTAGAGGAAACGAAAGAATTGTTGTATGTGGTGATTTGAATGGATGGGTTGGTACCGCTCGGCCAGGGTACGAGTCAGTGCTTGGAATGTTTGGCGATAATAGGGTTAACGATGCTGGCAAGCTTATACTAGCTGTATGCAAGGAAAAGGGTCTTCTTGTGACAAACACTATGTTTAGTCACAAGAAAATCCATATGTATACTAGAACAAGAGAGAATGAGAGAAGTATGATCGATTTATTCCTGGTGGATGACCGACTGCGAAAACAGGTGATGGATACGCGAGTGTTCCGAGGTGCTGACCTGGGAACGGATCACTATCTAGTGATTACTAGATTTAGGGGTCTGTTCGCGGGTTGGCGCCACCGGACGGCGATACCAGAACCACAGTCGGTCGGTAGCATCCGAAGCTGGAAGCTTCAGGAAGCGGACACTAGGAATAAATATCAAGCAAGGGTAGCCGAAAAGCTGGACAGCATTGGTGTCAGGAAAGAATGTGTGGAAGAAATATGGCAGAGCCTTAGAGATGGAATGGTTAGTGCAGCGGAAGACGTGTGGAACTGTGAAAAGAGGTAGTAGTAAAAGGGTGATGCATGGTGGAATGACGAAGTGAAAGAAGCTGTAAATAAGAAGAAGAAAGCATGGTTAGACTACTTGGCCTCTAGTAATGATAAGGATATGAGAGAGAAGAGGAAAGAAAGATATAAGCTCCAGAATGTTCACACGACAGCATTGATTGAGGAAGTGCGTGAAAGGAGTAGAATGGAAGCGGACGAAAGGTTGTCGCACAACTTCAAGGAGAACTCTAAACTCTTCTGGAAAGAGGTTGGAAGGACCCGGAGTGGTGCACAGCCTTAAGAATGAATAAAGTGCTTTCGGGAACCAATGACGTCCCCTCAGAAAAATCGGACGTCATGCAGCGATGGAGCGAATTTTATAGAGAGATGTATGCGTGTGATGATCTTAGTGAGGGATCCGGGGGTGACGCCGTGATTGGTACGCCAGACTCGGACCTCGATGACACTGAGATCATCAGCATGAAAGAGATTGAATGTGCGATTAGAAGTTTAAAATGTGGTAAGGCTGCGGGACTAGACAGAGTTACTGCTGAATTGGTCAAGTATGGTGGGCCACGCGTCTGGGACAGCTTTGATCTGCTGTGCAATTTGTGCTGGCGAACGTGGGCTGTTCCGGATGATTGGCGATCCGCGGTCATAGTGCCTTTATATAAAGGTAAAGTTTCACATTATGACTGCGGGTGCTATCGGGCGATCAGATTGACCAGTTTAGCAAGTAAAGTTTACTCGAAGGTTTTGACACGTAGGATGCAAGATAAATCGGAAAGATTTCTATGGGAGACACAATGCGGATTTAGACCTGGAAGACGATGCACGGATTAAATGATTTCTCTCCGCATGATCACGGAGAATCTTCTGGCTGCTAACCAGAAGACTTTCTGTGCTTTTGTGGATCTTGAGAAAGCATTTGAGGATTGTAAGGAAGAAAATATGGGAACTGTTGCCGGGGTATGGTGTGGATGGTCGATTGCTAAGGGCTGTGCAGTCACTTTACTGTAACTGTAAAGCCTGTGTGCGGGTAGGGCATGACCTGTCACCCATGTTTAGTGTCCAAACGGGCGTAAAACAGGGTTGTGTCATGTCTTCCTGGCTATACTATATCTCGACAGATGTTTACAGAAGCTGAAAGATAGCTGTTTGGGTGTGAAATTGGGTGACATAAAAGTAAATTGTCTGCTTTATGCTGATGATGCAGTGCTTATAGCACCATCAGAGGCAGAACTGCAGGCATTAGTCACGTGCATGAAAGAAGAATGTGAAATTAATGGTCTCCGTTTTAATGCTAATAAAACTAAGGTTCTGGTATTTGAAAGGGACGAAGAAAGAACTAAGTGCGAAATTTGGGTAAATCAGGAATGTCTAGAACAGGTGAATGAAATTGTATACTTGGGGAGTGCGTTTAGCCGGGATGGAAGATGTGATTTAAATGTGGACAGGCGTGTCGCTGCCGGGAACAAAGTCAATGGTGCCCTGACTGCGTTAATCAAAAGGCAAGGCGTTGTGAACAGTGCACGCCTAGCAATACATAACGCAGTGTTTGTACCGACTTTGTTATATGGCAGCGAAACCTGGGTATCCCAGAAGAAGCATAAAAGCAGGTTGAATGCAGTGGAGATGCGATCTCTTCGTAAAATGTGCGGCCTTACCATGGCCGACCGAAAGCGAAACGAAGAGATTCGCAATATGGCAGGTTTGAAAGATGACCTTGTCTCAAAAATGGATAAGGGCGTGCTTCGATGGTTTGGGCACGTTGAGCGAATGAGTGAAGACCGAATGGTGAAGAAAATATATAGCGCGAAAGTTAATATTAAAAGGTGTCGAGGTAGACCGAGACTAACTTTCAAAGACCATGTGAGCAAATTGCTCGAAGAGAGGAGGGTCCGAGGAGGAGGAGGAGGGAGAGAGGGAGTACTCGGATACCTAGACGTGCATGTATGAAGAAGATGATGAATCTGAAAGAAGCGAAAGAAGTATGTAGGGATCGTGACACATGGCGACCTGATCTCTCTGGATACCCCGTCAGGGATTGTGCGTGACGATAAATAAATAAAAATAAAATTTAACAAAAAGTTATTCTTTTCTCTTTTTGTTAAAAGATTGTATTACTAATTGTTTTTTTTTAGCAATTTAAGTATAGAAAAACATTAATACGAGTACATAATGTACACTTTGTGGGCATAAACTTTTAGAGGCTCAACTTTATTTTTGTTTATACATGGGGAAATACCTAACGTATAACCGCCCTGGTTAGGGCAATGACAGGTGTTGTCGGGCACGTTCCGACTAAAACCCCACAGTGTTCCGCCTCCGCCGCATGTTGGTAGGGCCATGGGACCGCTTTCGCACACATCCGCGACTCCACCCGTGACCTCCTAAGGAGACAATGTCTCCTCTCTCTCTACCACCAGGATAGATGCGTTGGAACACAGACGCGTTTAACTCCTTGGCCTCCAAATCCACGTGGGTGACGAACTCCCCGGAGTCCGCCATCCGGAGGCCAAGCTTAGGAGCTAGCTGTCAGGCACCAGCCCACACGTCTCCTCATGTCAGATCTTGGCTCCACCACAGACCACATTTCAGCTGTAGAGGCCAGGAAGAGCGGCAAATTGCAATACCGACACTCCTCTCTCCCCACAGCCCCACCTCAGCCGCATCAGCGTTGAGATCCCCGCCAGGGTCGCGGTGGATAGGAAGCATGGCGAAACGCAATACCAAAACTCCTGTTCCACCGCGACCTATGTACCGGGCTTTATCTGTTAACAAATAGTATATGTGGCTTCTGTCACCAGCTCAGCATCTTAATATGTCTCATAGACACAAACAACTTAATTCTATCGCTAAATTTTGCGATCGCGGTTTTCAAAGTGGTCAAGGTAAGCCGAGAGTAGCTTTCGAAGACCATGACATGGGTGTATGAAAAGAATGATGAATTTCACAAACAAAAAAGGTGAATAAAAATAATGAACCATGGCGACTTCATTTCTCTTGCTACCCCGTCACCGATTATGCATGAAATAATAATAAAAGTTACGAATTTTGAGCACTTATTAATTTTCATACGAGTTCATAACAAAAATTTAATAAACAAAAAAAAATGTGTTTATACAGCAAATTTTTCATATTGAATTTATGAAGATGGATATCGTTAGACATATAACTACAAATACACTGCGCTATCAAATACTTTACGGGCACCGACTCCCTAGGGTTTATAGACGCCTCAGCAAATAGGACGTCTCCTGAAATTACATTTTTCTTCTTATTAGATTCGGTTATTGCAAAATACATATTCAGGGACCGTATTTGTTAGTAATCTTTTAGCATCATAGAAATATTTCGGTTTCCGGAAGGTAGGAGCTTACAGTGAAAAAAAGTAATAAAAAGTAGCCAGGATTCTCGACATACAGGATCACATAAATAAGAAATTAAATAAATAAGGTAGTTAATTGACTCAGTCGTTACTTTGGGGAAATTCATTGTAAAGATGTTGTTGTAGAAGTTACATCGCAACATTCCGCATGCAAATATAAAAAGGTATGTGTTACCTGGTCCGAAGAGAAGAAGAGCACCACCCTCCCTCCCACAGATGCGTGCACCAATTCCATGCAACACCACCATTACACTCCAACTAGGTAACATATACCACCAACGAAAACGTGACTCATGTTTCGCCTCAAAACAAGGCATTATCGAGCGAGTAGACTCTACGATGAGCGACCGCTGAGTAACTCTACGATGAGCGACCGCAGAGTCGAGTCTACTCAACGACCTGCTGATTTTGAGTCCGGTATTTTTGAGACGGTTTTTCTGTCCTCTATCGGGAACTAATTAAATTTTTAAGGCTTTTCACTTAGCCGCCTCTTACGAAAGTCATGTGCCGTAACCACATGGCATACAATAAAAAAATAAATGAATGTTATAGAGAGCTATTACAGGACAAGTCAAGCCATGATATTGTGAGCTTATTGTAAGATCCATCCATCCTACTATCCATCTATCCTCGATCGTCGGACGATATTCAGAGGCACAAGAAGACTATTACACGACGGTATTCTGCAAGGCCGTGGATTTATATCAGTCATGCTGGTCTGTTCAAGCAGTATCAAAAGCTGCAACTTGGCTCGAATTCGAATAATTTCTAGTAAGGTGGATGAGATGCTGCAGTAAAATGACGACTTCTTCTCTACTAATATGCTGTCCGTATTCGTGTATATGGTTCAAATCTAAAGAACTTCCATAGCGTGACTTAGATTTATGTTTTCGGAATTGTTCGACCCTAGCGAGGTTCTATTGTAGAGACACAGATGTTGTCACATTTGTTAAGTATTTCCTAATATAAATACAAATTATAAAAAGTATACGAATAATAAAAAAGTCAAGATAGTGGTTGGTTGGTCGGAATTTCGAATCAAGAGGCCCGAGTTCGATCCCCAGGTTGGCAGGCTCGTACCAATCGGTTTTTCAAAACTTGTGTACGAATTATATCGTTGGCTTGGACATAAAGACGGCGACGGGCTCACCACATGTCATGTTGTCCCGAAAATATCTTCGGTGGAAGGTGGATCGAAAGGAATTAATTATCTAGACTAGACCTCTGTCTACCCCTGTATTGGGAAATGCGTGAAGATGTTTATTTAATTAATATTGGAATGATAGTTTAGTATTCAAAGAACACACATCAATGCGTTATCCGTAGTTTAAATTGCAAGTCACCGAACGTGGTGTAATCATGGCTTCCCGGGGGATTATCGACACTTTGGCAAATTTAACGCCCGCCCAAATAGCCCTCGTATCGGACGTTACATACGAATGTTGCATTCACCGATATTTGTTTTGTAAATCTGATTTTTTCTAGTTTCGTTTAAAAATATAGGTGACATTTTACTTAATTATGTTTATGTGACTACCCAAATAAAAAAAAATCAATAGTATTTTCTCCTTTCACTTTTTAAAGCCTAACAAAACTCCAACGATAGTAATAGGCGAGCTACTTCCATCCATGGACTCTCTGCAATGTCCTCTGCGGGTTTACACTAGATTTTGAAGGGGGAAGTGAAGTGCAGGCTCGCCCAACAATGCGCTTGCCTGAAGGAGACTGCCTTGACGCAACCTTGCCCTTCGGCTGCGGCGTAAGAGTATACCATCCCGATTCTTCCAGTTGATGACGTAAGAGAAAAGAAAAAACCTTAAAAATCCATTAGGGTTCTAGCAGATGGTGGTGATGTCATCTCAAAAATTCCAGACCGAATTTCAGCTGACCGGTGTCAGACAGAAGCGACGAAATTGTACTGCGATCGTGAAACCGCTTGCCAAGCGCGTCAATTATAGCAAAACATCTCGTACATTTTGACAGGCCCATTTTCTATTGTAAAGTTATGTGGTAGCGTGTTGTGAAGTGGCGCGACAGTGTTCCGTATGAACTGTACTATAATGCTGCTAATGTTTAAGAAAAAATGTTCAATTTATTCCGAATATGGTGTTAACAGAGGTCTAGATAATTAAGTCCTTTCGACTCACCGAAGACATTTTTTGTGACAACGTGACATGTGGTGAGATTGTCGCTGTCTTAATGTTCAAGCCAACTATATAAAAACGTTTTCAAATCCTTGAAATATTAATATTACGTTAAACTCAATAATGGTACTACTATTATATTTGACGAATGTATATGTAAACATAACAAATATATTAAATAATATTAATTAATGTTATTAATTTATAATATTCTGTAAGATTTTAAGTGAAAAATTGTTGTGTTTGTGAATGTAATCAACAAATCAGCTGATTGCAATAGATAAGTAAAATATTCCTGTGACATTCCGACACGGTGAATCGCGTGCTATGTCACCCTAGTTATGAATATAAGTGACTTATTGGCAAGCATCTCCTAAAGCAATTAAGCCGACTAGTTATACACTTTACTCACAATCACACCGCCTCGATTTACTGAGAGATATTCTGCAGTACGTTGTGATGATATATCTAAAAATATATATAAACAAAGAAATATCTTCACGCCATACGTGATGACACATAGGTCTATACACACATATCATATAGGTGAGTAGTGTACACATAGGTCTCTGGCCCCGGGTTCGAATCCCCGACGGGTTAATGTAGAAAACACTTATTCTACATTTTTCCGGGTCTGGGTGTTTATGGTACCTTCGTTATTTTTGATTCCATAATATCACTTGTATTATGGAAAGCTGCTGCTTGAGCTGCTTATATTGAGATCAGAACCACGTACGTAATTATGTCCCTATTTATATATGCATGTACATTCACAATAATGGGGTAGACAGAGGTCAAGACAATTCTATAAATTCTTTCGCTCTACCTTTCACCGAAGACACAGTGACTACTCAAAATAAACAAAGGAAATATTTAAACTTCCATCTAGTCTAGTCTCAAGACAGCAGACGTCACAAACACTCACAACTTGATCCCGCTCAGGATAATAAACTGTGAATTCCACTGTCACGGTCCGCTGTAACTTAGATAAGCGGCTTGTTGTGAGATTAACGCACTTATCTACAGCCGTCTCGCCTAACGAATATCTGAATGTTTTAGGTTTGCTCGTTCAACCCGCCATGAGTACGCGATCCAGACAGGCTTCGCACTAATAGTAGGGCGTATACTTCTTTTTTCGTATGTCGTAAAGTTTATACAGGAACCTTTAATAAGGAGAATTGTAATAAGACACCTTTGATAATGCCATAAAGGCGAAACTAGTCAGGTATTGTTATATAAATAAATGTGGAATAAGTAAAAGTGAATTTTAAGGTGTTTAAGGAAGCCTTAATATTGAATTTCGTGGTTCCGGTTTAAAATGAGACTAAGTTTTCAAAAATAATTTGAAACCCATATTCATCTTTTTAGAGAAAATGTTTTGAAAATTGCTTATGTAAGTTCTTACTTATTATTTCTATCAAAAAGTATGTATGTGTCATTTCGAACTTTTGTTGAAATTCAAGAAAATACGAGTAATGATAGGGGGCAAAGATAGATAGATACTCTGATCCCTAAGCAAATAGATAAGGCACTTGTGTGATGGATTCGGAAACTAATAAGGTATTACAAACTCTCAGAACTGAAATATTATAGAAAAAGTTTTTTGTCCATTGACTTGTCCGAGAATCGGTCCCGGGACCTCAGAGCTAACGACACCATGAAAACCGGTGTGTACATCACAAGTCCATGGAGGATGTCGATAAATGACGATAAAAGGCGTCAAGTTTCAAAATTACGAGTATTTTACATAATCGCCTCGCCGGGTAAGGGGATTGGCGATAGATACTGCGGACTCGTAACGTACACTACTACCCTTCAACGGTCCGCTGAGGATTCGTTTGAAACTACATGTTATATTTTGACACACTGAAATCAAAGTGTATTTTGCTACTTTAAAAATAAACATAAATATTTTAAAGATAATCTATAAAGTAAAAGTCTGTTCCAAATAAGCTTTAGAAAGGGGTCGAAAATATTTCATTGCCGTGCCCTCTGTTTAATCCAGTATCGAAAACTGCGTGAAGATAGAAAATGGAAAAAATTGGATTTTATAAAGTCATTTTATTAGGATTAAACAGGGTGAAAATAAATTTTACGTCAATAATAATTTCAGGAATATATTTTGCTCAAGTAAAAGAAATATGCACATATTAATTGAGTTTATGGAAATGAAGCTTTAGGAATTTCCTAAATCCATTGATATAAAATAATTTCACGCCCATAGAATAAAATGTCGCTATTAAAAATATAGTAATGTAATTGGATCAAATATATTCCCGTACAAAGGTATAAAAGTCAGCAGACATGAAATCCTGTAATTATATCAGATATAGTTCATCGTAATTTAATATCACGATGAAAAAAGTTGCAAGGCGTATTGTTTGGGGTATAGAAGTTATATAGTATAGTAGTTTATATAATATTTCGAGGATAATGTTGTTGGTTGTACATTCATTTTTAAGATTTATTATTAGTACAACTGTAAGCAATCCAGGCAACCAATGGCGTGATGGTGGGAAAACTTAAGACGTAGGTGATGCAATTGAATGCATTATACAAGACTAAACTGCTTTAGCACATACTTACATATTTTTGTAAGTATGTGCTAAAGCAGTTTAGTCTTGTATAATGCATTCAATTGTATAATGCATCACCTACGTCGTAAATTTTTCCATCACGCCATTGGTTGCCTGGAAGTATTAAAATAAAGACAGATAGGTAAGATTATTATTCATTACCAGAACTTCACCGGTGACGTCACTTCGACTTCTTTATTTTTAATCTATGCAAATCTCTGTGTCCTATTTACCTTCATTCTGGTAAACTTTGCGAAGATAGGAGCGAAATGTTAATCGGCGCACAGCGGGCTATAATCCCTACGGAGGACCGAGACGATTTATTCGAGTTACTAATGGATTTAAAATTGAGCATCGCCCATCCGACCAGCCTTCAGGTCTTTAGGAGTTATTGTGTAAGTTCTATGGCAGTTATTAAACTACCCTCCCTTTAACTAGGTTTCAACTAGTATGATAATTCTGAAAGTTTCTTTATCATTGCTAAGTTATGATAAGCTATGTAATATAAGCCACGGTCGCCGAGTGGTTAGGTAATGGGAATTCAAATCAGGATACTCAAGTTCGATCGAATGAGTTCTTTTGTAACTTTAAAATTTCAACTATTTCTTAGATTCCAATGGTATATTATAAAAAAATATATCTTCGCGCTATTCCCAATACAGGGGTAGACAGAGGTCGAGTCTAGACAATTACGTGCCTTCGACCCACCTTCCACCGAAGATTTTTTCGGGACAACGTGACAGGTGGTGAGCTTGTCGCCATCTCAATGTCCAAGCCAACGTTAAATTCATACATAAGTTTTAGAAAAAAAAACCCATTGGTACGAGCCTGCCATTTGGGGATCGAACTCGGGACTCTTGACTCGAAATTCCGACCATCCAACCATTCGGCTATCGTGACAATGGCATATTATCATTCTTTTATTTTAAATACCTTCGCCGGGATGGAAGAGTTGATATAGATGTGGAAAGGTGTGTCGCTGTCGGAAACAAGGTCAACGGTGCCCTGACTGCGTTAGTCCAAAGGCAAGACGTAGTGAAAAATGCACGCCTTGCAATACACTACGATACATGCAATACAATACATAACGCAATACTGATATTTGGCATGTTTGTTTATATGGTAGCGAAACATGGTGAATCTTCTTGTAGTTTATTTGAATTAAAGATCTTCTTGTTTAGAGTTATAACTCGTCTTTATTTTTCTTATAAAAAGTCCAGTACGTTCTAGTTCTTTAGCAAAAAAAAAATATAATGTCTGTGTGGAAGTTTTTTTTGTAATAGATTAAAGCGTTTAGGGTAAGAAAAGATTAAAGAGCATAGTAGGTTATTAGTTACATAGATAATAATGAAATACTAAAATTTATAAGAGCGTGCTTGTTTGTTGTGGATAGTTAGGGCATGTTGAGCGAATGGCGACAACCGAATGGTAAAGAAAATATATAGCGTTAAAGTTAATATAAAAAGGGATCGAGGTAGTTAGGACCGAGACTAAATTTCGAAGACTATGTGAGCAAATTGCTCGAAGAAGGGAAGGTAATGATTACTCGGATACCTAGACGTGCATGTATAAAGAAAATATTGAATCTGAAAGAAGCGAAACAGGTGTGTAAGGATCGTGACACTTGGCGACCTGTTCTCTCTGGCTACCCCGTCAGGGACTGTGCGTGAAGTTGAATAAAATAAAATTTTATTAATAGAATAGAATAAACACAGGCAATATTTTTATATTAAATTAGGGTTCCCCTCTAATATTACAATAATACAATATAACCCAAGATAATAAAAATTTCCATAAAGTCATTATGTAATAGTATAAGACTTGACTTTGAGGAAGTTACTACATATTGTTTGCATTTGGAATGGCGCAATGTAACTAGTTAATAAAAACTTTGTAATCATTATTTGACGTGAGCCGCCATTTTCTTATTGCTTAGAAAATAAAGTGTAGCATCAGCAGTTTCTTTTTTTTTATTTATAAAAAAATCATAATATGATTTAATTAAATTTCTAATGAAAATTATTGTAACTTTGCCAGTTATTTAAAGACATCAATGCAAAGAAGCCGTGGGTAAAAGCGAGTTATGAAAATTAGTTATATATTCGTCATAACTAGAAAATTAATTTACAAATCAGAATATTCACTGAGCAACAGTAGTAGCAATAATCTTTAGAAACATTTAATTAATCCTTTCGTTTTCGTTAATCCATCAAGGGAGTTAAATATAAAGGTCTGTGGAATTTCAATATTGTTAATTAGCTCCTAAATTTAAATATTACGCCGAAAATTGCCTTCCGGTTAGTTTTATTTTTAGCATTCTAGTCTTTAGCAAATATTTAGATTTCAAGAGGAGGAAGTTTCGTGTTCAAATGTATTTTAAACGATTTCTCGACAGTGTAAGGTTTCCTTTTCATCTAAAAGGATAATGAGCCCTGAAAAAACAGAAACGTTTTTCTTAGAAGAGAGTAAGATAACTACATGATAGCGTAAGCGTTAGATATTTTTGTTTTTTAATTAATATTATTTCTTCATATATTATATAAAGACGATCTGATAGCCGAGTTGGTAGTGAACCTTCCTTTGAAGCTTACGTGTTCGAATCCTCCTCGAGTTTTGAGTTCTACAGTTTAAAGATAAAAATAGAAACTTACTTCTTCACTTTACGCATTTCGCAATACAAGGGTTGACGACAATTTGATCTTTCTAATCTCATTTTGCTGGAACTTATTTTAAGACAATGTGACGTAAGTTTTTGGTACGTGCCTTCCTCCTGAGAATATAAGTCTGATCTCTTGACTAGCATTCCGATCACCCAACCTCGTCACTTTTCACATTTTCAATTTCTTCAAAGCTCAATGAGTGCACAGCGTAAAATATAAGTAAAATAATGACAAAGATATTTCAAACGTCCTCGCTCCTGATTAAAAAAGATACATTTTTAAAATGCAGCGCAAATAAAATAATTTAAAACCGTGAGATGGTAATAAACGGAGACAGAAGCGTCGTACCGTTGCACTTTATTATACCAGCGAAATTTATTGTTTGTTTTTTTTTTATTTTATTTTCTTTTGTTTATACCATTATTTACTGTGGCTTTTATAAACACGATAAAAGCTGGCACAATGGAAATGCAATGTAATAAAATATTACTTTGTCATGTGATATTATTTTGTATTCGAAAATGTTACAGACTATCTTTTACCCGCAACTTAGTCCGCAATCAATTATCCTGTAATATCGATTATTTGTCGGTAATAAAAAACATGCAATACTCTCATTCTTTAAAGTATTTTCTGCTCATAGCTTGCCTGGAAGGTGCCGATGTTTTAGTGATACGGCCACCTGTTGTACCCATACCCATCACCATCCCAGTTCCTTTGGTTGTAATAATACTATTGTATGTTACTTGGTTTACAATAAAGAATATTTTTAATAAATCCCGTTATCGTAAGAAACATCTAGGCGAACATATATACTGACGGATTAACATTTTAACCAGTTTTCCCTAAAGCTTGCTGCAAAAAATATCATATCATAAAGAATGCAGAAATATGTCATGTTTGAAACATGATCTTATCACTAAAATTGATAAGAGCTTTGATGGTTTGGGCGCGTTGTGTGAATGAATAAAGAGCAAATGATACAGAAAAATATAGCATAAAAGTTAACATTAAAAGGTGTCAAGGTAGGCCGAGAATAAGTTACGAAGACCATGTGCGCAAATTGCTCGTAGAGGGAAGGGTCAAGAGTACTCGGATAGACGTGCATGTAGGAAGAAAATGATGAATTTAAAAGAAGCGAAAGAGGTATGTCAGGATAGTGACTCTTGGCGATTAGTACTCTCTTTCTACCCCATTAAGAGTAGTGCATGAGAATAAGTTAGTAAGTAGATGAGGAATACATTTTTCATATAGCTTGTGGTAAAGTTACAGAATTTTACTAGATGTTAAAAGGGGCAGTGGTGTCGCTACATTTTATCTTTCTAATACATTGGTCGACATACGGTTCAGTGACGTGGAAAAATGCGGGGTACATTTGCCCTTAACCAATAGATGTTACTCGTAGTCCGAAATATTTTCAAACTAGCGTTGTTATATTAGATAACTGACTATCAGGCCGAACAAGCTTCGATCTAAAAAAATAGCGCTTTAATAAATCTAAATATATATAGTATGGTGGAGTAGACCGAGGTCTAGACAATTAAGTCCTTTCGACCTACATTTCACTATTAGTTTTTAGGGACACTATGATATGTGCTGAGCCTAACGCCATCTTATTGCACCAGCGTGCGGAACAGTACTTTACATAGACATTTAAAAAAATATCTTCACGCCATTCCCAATACAGGGGTAGACAGAGGTCTAGTCTAGACAATTAAGTCCCTTCGACCCACCTTCCACCGAAAATATTTTAGGGACAACGTGACAGGTGGTGAGCCTGGTGGATAGACATTTACATAGATGAATAAATATGTACAAGAATGGATATATTCGTCACACAAATCTTAGTTCTTAAAGGGATTCGAACCTGTGACCCATAGCTTCGAAGTAGCTTGTGCACCACCAACATCGTAAATGTGCTTACCGGTTTTCAAAGATTCCAGACGGGTCCGTGTAGAAAACCACTTTCCATTTCATAACGCAAGTGCTTGTGTTATGAAATGGAACATCTTCGTTTAAAGGTGGGTCTAAAGAATTTAATTGTCTAGACCTCTGTCTACCCCAGTATTGGATATGGCGTGAATTTAAATTTTAGCTCTACCCCAGTATTGAAAAATACATCAAGATAAATGAAAGAAAGTTGACAGAAAGCATCAAGGCGTACTTAACAATCACAATACGAATGCTCGTAATTTCCTTCAGTGTCGGTAACGGGACAATTAAGGCGACATCACAGTTTTTCGACCTTTTCTCCTTTTTATTTTATTGTTCTTTGTTTTGAGTTTTCGTTGTGTTTTATTTATATATAGAAAAAGGGAGGCAAACGAGCAAGTGGCTCACGTGATGGTAAGTGATTACCGCCGCCCATGAACACCCGCAATACCAGAGGCTTAGCAGATGCGTTGCCTCCCTTAGAGTGCCCCCCCTCCCCCAGAATTGGGGAGGGGGTCTGCACTCATCAGACGAAACGCAGAAGTTTGTTAGACTTCTACTTCACGCCGGTATTCTGTGAGGTCGTGGTCCTTCTCCGGCCGAGCTGGCCCATTCATGCAACAACAAAAGCTGATGCGTGGCTCTACCACAAAAGTACTCGAGTGTTCAAGAAATAAAAATAAAAATTTTAAATACCTTTAAAAGTAAATGAACTTTTTTATGAAATATATAATATATTATATAAGAAATACACCCCCCTCCCTGGTATAAATAAATAAATAATAAATACAATAGATATAAGGACAATATCACTTACATTGCTCTGATCTCAAAGTAAGTTACTTTAAAACACTTTTGGATTGTTATGTTTATTAATAATTTATTATAATATTCACTTATACTACTTACTACTGCAAATTTTAAAGCTAATTTTAATTTGTATGTGTGTGTTTACAGAAGGAGGGGTTAAAATAGTAAAAGGGACATTAATTCCTTTTTAGAAAAAAAATATTTAGCTTGAGGAGGTAGGTTTTACAACACTTCGTTGTTTGGTGTCGGAAGCTACCAGTAAATAACACAGTTATGTGCTTGTAATATGCCTAAAATGTTGAAGAACTCCTTGCACTGTATCTCTCCTTAAAGAATGAAATTTTATCTTTGCATAAAGGTATTCTGGTTCCATCAACTAAAAATCAGAATGGTGAGCTAAATAAAGTTTTATTTGCGATTCCATGTTAAGCATTGGTCGCTTAATATAATTAAAAAAAAAAATATCTTCATGAAAAAATTCATTCGTATGGGCTTACCACCTGAGGATCGAACACAGTACTATACAGTAACACATACTGCCAAGTTTTTGACTTGGCAATATGTGTTACTGTATAGTACTTAGAAATATTCTCCGTCATTTTCTCTTTGACTAACTTCAAAATTTACATGTTTTTATTAAGTTTTCGATATTAGCCGCTTAGCTTACAATAGGAAGGACCATTCACGATCGTAAAATAAATGTTATCGACATTTACAATAATTTTGACGACCGCCGTGATCGAACAGCGTAAAAATTATTCTTTAGCTTTTTTATCTTCTTTCTTACTGCCTTTTTCCAAGTTATCTGGTATGTAGTCTTGATTAAATAAGAAAAGAGTGTAAACCAACACTCGTTACTCATTAAACAAAGTAAAAGTAAACAAGAGAGAGGTCTTGGAGGCTTGCGAGCGTGAACGACGCTCAATTTTAAACCCATTACCGTCTTAAAATATCATCCGCCGGGGCTATCTGCCGCCGCTAGACGATTAACATTTCGCTCTTGCCTTCGCAAAGTTTATGTTCGGGACAAAAATGAGAAGGGACGCAGACTGAATTTTAACGAACTTGTGTAATAAAGTTATCGCGCTGTTTTGTCGTGAATCTACGGCGCTTTGTCGCTGGAGACGGTACAAATTAAAAAAAAAAAACAAAAATAAACAGGAACGATTTGAAGGGTTAAATGATACTGACTGGTAAGGTTTTGTCCACGATAAATAAAGAAGTACTACATGCTATTAATAAAAAATGTTATATATAGATATAATAAAGAATGTACAACGTGTAGATTGGTACTTTAATTAGGATTCAAAAAAGCGATTTGAACATTGAAAAATATCGAAAGTAGAGACAGCATATACAAACTCCTCAAGACATTGTAATAAATAAATAAAATAATATAAATATCTTCACGCAATTCCCAATACAGGGGGTAGACAGAGGTCTAGTCTAGACAATTAAGTCCGTTTGACCCACCTTCCACCGAAGATATTTTCGGGACAAAGTGACAGGTGGGGGGCCCGTCGCCGTTTTTATGTCCAAGCCAACGATATGAATCGTACATAGGTTTTATGAAAAAACCCGTTGCTACGAGCCTGCCACCTAAGGATCGAACTCGGGTCTCTTGACCCGAAATTCTCACCACCAAAACATTCGGCTGTCGTGACTTTTTATAATAATTAAATGAATAAATAAATAGAGATAACATCACATACATAGCTTTGATTCTAAAGTAAGTAGCTAGAGTAATAATAGGTTGGGGAAAAACTTTCTTCGCATTTTTTAAAAAAATTCACAACATTTTTAATATGGTTTATACCATGTGTATATATGGTATAAATTCAACTAAAGTATGTAGGAACCATTTTGTTTGATAACTTTTTGCCATCTTCTAGGTAGGGGCATGATCCCGTTGCTACAGAAATTTTGGGGCTTCTAATCAAAGTACCGTAACAATTGGCAGTCATCTAGTGATGTTAAGCTGACACTGCCTAATTAATTCTGAAGAGAACGAAGCAGGTAGAAATCCGAAGTTGCAACATCAGGACTATACGGTGGATGCATTTACACCTCCCAGCCAAGCTCTCTTAAATTTTGCTGAGGAGCTAAAAATGTGTGAGGTCTATTATCAAGATGAAAAACCACACCCCTTCTGTAGATTAATTTCGGCTGCTTTCTCTCAAATTCTTGCTTTAATCTGATGAGATTTCTTGTTCGTAGTTCGGAATCTTTGGTCCATAATGAATAATTCCACAACACACAGAGCACCTTGTTGCGACTTAACCCGGATTTCGCCACAGTCTGTGAAGCTTGACCGGCCTTTCACCTCGACCGTTTTCGCACTTTCTTGTCTTACATGACCTTTTCATCACCAGTTATCAGTTTCTTCAAAAACTTTTCATTACGTCATAATAAAGAATCACAAATGAATACACGGCTCTTTAGGTTTTTTTCAGTGAGACCGAGCTTTTTTGTGGACCCATTTTTTTTCAATTACGCCAAAACTGTGTTGTGGTCAATTCCCAGTTTTTAGTTACTGATATGCTGATCTTGCTCCACTTTTTCAAAAATAGCATGCATTTTATCCTTAGTAGAGAGACGTGCATCTTTGAAGTTTCTGGATTGAAAATGATTAAACCAGATTTGTGCCACTGTCACAGACACAGCACTAGGTCGATAAACACCGCAATTTTTTTTCGCGTCTTGCGTCGCATTTTTACCTTTTTTGTAGCAAAATTTTAAAATGTATCGAATTCCTACATTCGTTTTCACTTCATTCACTCGTCTTTACAGTACGAAAAATAAATAAAAAATACATAACGTAACGTTAAAATATCGCGCAGGACATAGGCCTCTCCCGTGCGGTAGGATATGCAATAATCGCCACGCTTGAAAAGCGTATTGGCGATCGTAGTATAAGACATTTTTCACCTAAGACTCTAGTGACCGTCACCAGTCTGCTGAATTTTTATCTGTAATTTTTCGTGACGGTTACGCCGCCATCAGTAGACAATGGTATCAACAAGGCCGCCTTAGTCGCCTCTCATGGCCACTTTACATGGTATATTCTTACGCCATAATCACACGAAACTACATCAAATTTGCATATGATGTATAAAATGTAATAAATATCCATAATACGGGCGAGTTTCAAACATGATGAGACTGTACCAAACAAAACAAGCGAGGAAGAGCTTTATTTATAAATAACAATAACAAAGCTAACGCTCGTAACTTCCTTTAGTGCCGGCAATGAAACAATTAGAGTGACGTCAGTGTTCCGACTCACGCCGCGTCTTATTGTGTTGGCAAAGATTATGTGAGCTATTGCAGTTCGGTATCGCCGTAAAAAAATTACCATCGCCTTTTATAGCGTATTTATTTATCTTCACGCACAATCCCTGACGGGGTAGCCAGGGAGAACAGATCGCCAAGTGTCACGATCCCTACATAATTCTTTCGCTTCACTTAGATTCATCATCTTCTTCATACATGCACGTCTAGGTATCCGAGTACTCTTGACCCTCCCCTCTTCGAGCAATTTGCTCACATGGTCTTCGAAAGTTAGTCTCGGTCTACCTCGACACCTTTTAATATTAACTTTCGTGCTATATATTTTCTTCACCATTCAGTCTTCACTCATTCGCTCAACGTGCCCAAACCATCGAAGCACGCCCCTATCCATTTTTGAGACAAGGTCATCTTTCAAACCTGCCATATTGCGAATCTCTTCGTTTCGCTTTCGGTCGGCCATGGTAAGGCCGCAAATTTTACGAAGAGATCGCATCTCCACTGCATTCAACCTGCTTTAAGCTTCTTCTGGCATACCCAGGTTTCGCTGCCATATAACAAAGTCGGTACCAATACTGCGTTATGTATTGCATGGCGTGCACTTTTCACAACGCCTTGCCTTTTGATTAACGCAGTCAGGGCACCATTGACTTTGTTCCCGGCAGCGACACGCCTGTCCACATCTAAATCACATCTTCCATCCCGGCTAAACGCACTCCCCAAGTATACAATTTCATTCACCTGTTCTTGACATTCCTGATTTACCCAAATTTTGTACTTCATTCTTTCTTCGTCCCTTTCAAATACCAGAACCTTAGTTTTATTAGCATTCAAACGGAGACCATTAATTTCACATTCTTCTTTCATACACGTGACTAATGCCTGCAGTTGTACCTCTGATGGTGCAATAAGCACTGCATCATCAGCATATAGTAGACAATTTACTTTTATGTCACCCAATTTCACACCAAAACAGCTATATTTCAGCTTCTGTAAACAGCTGTCGAGATAAAGTATGAACAGCTAGGAAGACATGACACAAGCCTGTTTTACGCCCGTTTGGACGCTAAACATGGGTGACAGGTCATGCCCTACCCGCACACAGGCTTTACAGTTATAGTAAAGTGACTGCACAGCCCTTAGCAATCGACCATCCACACCATACCCTGGCAACAGTTCCCTCATTTTCTTCCTTACAACCTTATCAAATGCTTTCTCAAGATCCACAAAAGCACAGAAAATCCTCTGGTTAGCAGCCAGAAGCTTCTCCGTGATCATGCGGAGAGAAAACATTTGATCCGTGCATCCTCTTCCAGGTTTAAATCCGCATTGTGCCTCCCCTAGAAATCTTTCCGATTTATCTTGCATCCTACGTGTCAAAACCTTCGAGTAAACTTTACTTGCTAAACTGGTCAAGCTGATCGCCCGATAGCACCGGCAGTCATAATGTGAACCTTTACCTTTATATAAAGGCACAATGACCGCGGATCGCCAATCATCCGGAACAGCCCCCGTTCGCCAGCACAAATTACACAGCAGATGAAAGCTGTCCCAGACGCGTGGCCCACCATACTTGACCATTTCAGCAGTAACTCTGTATAGTCCCGCAGCCTTACCACATTTCAAACTTCTAATCGCACATTCAATCTCTTTCATACTGATGACCTCAGTGTCATCGAGGTCCGAGTCTGGCCTACCAGTCACGGCGTCACCCCCGGATCCCTCACTAAGATCATCACACGCGTACATCTCTCTATAAAATTCGCTCCGTCGCTGCATGACGTCCGATTTTTCTGAGAGGACGTCATTGGTTCCCGAAAGCACTTTATTCATTCTTAAGGCTGTCGCACCACTCCGGGTCCTTCCAACCTCTTTCCAGAAGAGTTTAGAGTTCTCCTTGAAGTTGTGCGACAACCTTTCGTCCGCTTCCATTCTACTCCTTTCACACACTTCCTCAATCAATGCTTTCGTGTGAACTTTCTGGAGCTTATATCTTTCTTTCCTCTTCTCTCTCATATCCTTATCATTACTAGAGGCCAAGTAGTCTAACCATGCTTTCTTCTTCTTATTTACAGCTTCTTTCACTTCGTCATTCCACCATGCATCACCCTTTTTACTACTACCTCTTTTCACAGTTCCACACACGTCTTCAGCTGCACTAACCATTCCATCTCTAAGGCTCTGCCATATTTCTTCCACACATTCTTTCCTGACATCGATGCTGTCCAGCTTTTCCTTTTATAGCGTGGGTATTATTAGATTAGGTGATTAGTTGGGTGGACGGAATTTCGAGTCAAGAGACCCGAGTTCGATCCCCAGTTGTCTGATCTATCATGACTTAATTAATTTAAATAATTTTTATCTAAATTATTTTTTTTAATTATTTAATAAATAATATCTAACGAAAGTATTAATAATATTCACCAAATATGCACTATGATTCAAATTTAAACCACCCAACCACTTTGACTTTATAAAATAAATAAATGTCTTCACGCAATTCCCAATACGGGGGTAGATAGAGGTCTCGTCTTGACAATTAAGTCCCTTTGACCCACCTTCCACCGAAGATGTTTTCGGGACAACGTGACAGGTAGTGAGCCCATCGCCGTCTTTAAGTCCAAGCCAACCATATAATTCATACATAAGTTTTTGAAAATCCCATTGGTACGAGCCTGCCACCTGGGGATCGAACGCGGGTTCTCATTTGATTATTCTCATAAAATATCTCAAGGAATCCAGGTAAATACTCTTAAATGAGCCTCTTGCAATCGAAAATCAGCCTTTGTGACACTATGCTCGAAGTTGTTTAGTAAAAATACGTGAGACAAATCAATAGGTAAAGAATAGTATAGTCTATTAAGAGGTCAAACACAGAGTCCAACTCGTCTGGACAAGGTTTAAAAATCTACGCTAAATATTATAAGAGTATATCTCAAAACGTCAAGCCCACTTATGTAACAACCAGACTTATGGAACGCGGAGATGCGTAAAAAATTATGTAATATATTTTATACCTAACTACACTTCTATTTTCTACTTATTCTATTTCAGCTCGTTGTTGTTTGTCGCTTCCAAACAGGAAGTAATAGCGTCTTTATTTTAAATCCCTTCCGAATGTAGAGTGGTTCATTTAAATCCCGGATAAATACCTTTGTGGTTCCAATTCAACCAGTGGGATAAAATGAGCTGCTCTTTACTTTGTTAAGGGTGAAAATGATAAATTGTTTTCATGGTTGAAATGACGAAGGACCAAGGTTATTGATATTTAATTTTTATTAATATTTTTATAATAATTAAAATATTAAATATTTCATTTTCATGCATTTCCCAATACAGGGGCAGAGGTCTAGACAATTTAGTATTTTCAACGCACTTTTCACTGGATCTTATGCTTGGGGCAAACCCAAGTGTTTGCCTTGTGGTGCGCCTGTCGCCATCTTAATATCTAAGCCAACGATGTAAATTGTAGTAATTGAAAAAACTCATACTCAAACTCAAAAAATAGGCCGGTACTACAGCCTATTTTATGGATCGAACTAGGGTCTCTTAACTCGTAGTCAGACCGCCCAAACATTCAGCTATCATGACTCGCAAAACTTAGAATTAACATAGTATTTAGTAGATAATAGATGGAAAGGCTTCTTTGCCATATAAGGCATATTTGCAAAACAAAAAGTTCACGTAAGTATTCCCTGTACTGTGTGGTCAGATGTCTAGACTGCTTTAACCCTTACAAAGATACTTCACTAGATCTTGTTTTAGGATACTGTAACATATGTTGAGCCTATCGTCGTCAAAGTCAAGGATATAAGGACATAACGTACACAAAATGGTGCATTGAATACAGTCATTGATTCTCTCAAAATCTCATCAGTCTATTTCGTGGGAAAGGAGGGTCAGTTCCGATTCCATTTGGATCACCTAAACAATCGTCGGTCGAGACGTTTCTATGACTCTGTACTGTACTGATACTGTAATGATAAATTATTATTCAATATTATTTTATATTAAATTAAATATTTTCACTATTTTTTTCTATATTCGATATTTTGAAATAATAGACTACGACGTGTTCGCAATAGAACTGTGATCTTATATCTTTGGGGAGCGGTAGCGTCCTTTCTCTTTCTTATTTATAGAGAACAATCGAACATCTTTTTTCTGTAGTCAGTCAGATGACAACCAAGTATAAGTCATACTTCATTGTCATCTGACTCTATCGGCCATCGATTAGAACGCATACGGACATTAATATAAAGAAAAATACTCCATACCTTAGGGGATATTTACATAATCATAGATATAAAGTCTGAAAAAAGTTCAAAACAAAAGAAAGAAATGGAATACAAAACTCTTAAGCCACAACGACGAGGAATTACGTTAAGATATAAATAAGGCTTAATTTACAATTGAAAACACATTTTAAAATTGAACAAAGGAAATCCTTCCGACCACAGGCACGAATGTTAAACAAAATTTTGAAGTGAAATTAAAAAAGTTTTCGTTCAATTCCTGGAACCTATCGGGTAAGTTCTGTTATGAGCTCTATGCGAACGAATTGACAGCAAGCAGAAATGTAATCTGGTTTATAAAAAAATGTCTTCACGCATTTTCTCAATACTGAGGCTTCGGTGTAAGGAAGGTCAAAAGACCTTTGTCTAGGTCTTTTGACCTTCCTTACACCGAAGCCTATTTGGAACAATTTAATAGATAGATAGGCCATCTGTTACATTGTTCAAAATAGGCTTCGGTGGAGGGTTCCTATTACCATCATAGTGTTCAAGCCAACGGTGCAAAATATTTACAGAGAAATATAGTTCACCACACAAATATTTGTGCCTAGCGAGCCATACGAACCCAAAACCCATAGCTTCGAAGGTACAACCAGTAGGATATCGGGTAATGTAAGCAACTGTTATAAAGGAAGTCAATAAAGACAAAAATTCCGCGTCTATCAAAATACCATTGCAGGGAAAAGGTCTTGTCAATTTTTTCTTTATAGTCATCGTAGAAACAAAAAAAAAAGCATTACGTCCGATGAATGAGGCAACCAAAGGCTCAGACAATCTATTTGACACTGGTCTATTAAATTTGATCAGTCAGTAACCTGTTGCATATAGATTCACGAAAAGAATGTGTGGACGTTTTCTTTATCATTAGCGCAGGAGATATTCTAGTGGAAAATACATTACAAAAAAATCACGACAGCCGAATGGTTAGATGGTCGGAATTTCGAATCGAGGGACCCGAGTTCGATCCGCAGGTGGCAGGCTCGTCAGTGGGTTTTTCAAAAACTTATGTACGAATTATATCGTTGGCTTGGACATAAAGACGGCGATGGGCTCATGGTGTTGGCGGAAGGCTTCCGCCTTATCGGGTGGTTGTGAGGGAAAAGGGGAATAGGATACTACTGTCACTAGGGAAAGGTCATGACACCAGAAGCTAGAGCAGTTCGGGGTCGCACACCCGTAGTGATTCCTGCACAAATAAAACTGTTATATTAATTATTATAGAACCAACAGCGCATTACAAATATAGCAAAATAATGTTTAAAATTATACGTATTGCCAATAACAACTTCACACTGTATGAATCTGAGGAACCGATTTATAGTAATGAGGTAATTTTTTTTCGTTCTGCTGAATTTTAGTGTGGTATTTTATGAGTTTGCTATCCCGCCATCTGTCGGTAACCAATTGAATTTACTATGCTTTTACCTGAGTTGGCTCTGACCTTCCACAAGAAGAATGAGAATGGTACTCGTATTATTCTTACGCCACACGGCTATAGATAGTGTGTAATTATTTTAAGAGCTTAATTTAGAGCTTTCGAGACCAAACTAATATATCGTTAACTTTAACTTTAAAAAGGAAAGACGCAGTATAAGTGGAACTAAGCTCAGTGTAAGTTTGGAACTGTAATTAATGCCATCCATTGTGTCTCGCCTGAATACACCAGCTCCAACGTCGGTCTTTATCAAAATAGTGCTTTGTTTTGTTTTATATATACAACAGTGTTTTGTTTAGTTACTCGGTTTCTAATGGGATTAAGTTTGGAACATGTTTTCTTTTTGCGTTAAGAGAAAACGATTATACTGGCAGAAGTAAAATTGGTGTGTTAGGATCATGTCACTTGGAGATCTACCCAATCAACTATGTCGCATGTTGAAAAATAAATAAAGGGATTGTCTAATACAATAAAATGGGAGTACGTAACTATAAACTATAAAAGTCACTATAGCCGAGTTGTTGGGAGATCGGAATTCTAGTAAAGAGACCCGAGTTCGATCTCCAGGGCTCGTACCAATGGATTTTTTTCCAAAAACTTATGTACGATTTACATCGTTGGCTTGGACATAAAGATGGCGATGGACTTACCACCGAGTCGAGTCCTGGATATATTATGTATGAATATTTATCTGAATGTGTGTATGTTTATTGTACTCAGCTTGGATGCTACCACATTGATAGACTCAACAAAACCTTATTATACACAACGAAACAAAATAATCCAGACAAAAAATAAAAAAATCAAATTAAGTAGACAATACAATTTGGTGATTTTAAAGCTACACAGCGGTCTTCTCCAGGCAACCAAAGGCGTAAAGAGGTATGACAAAGACAAAATACTCATGTACACATATAGTATTTTTATTACAAATTATGTGCATGTGTACAAGATACCCAGCCATATACTGAAAAGTAAAAGTAAAACCATTAATAGCAATTTACCAAATATTCTTTATGAACGTCGACGGGCTGACCACATGTTACATTGTGCCTAAAAAATATTTTCGGTGGAATGTGGGTCGAAAGGACTAAATTTTCTAGACCTCTGCCTATCCGTGTATTAGGAATGGCGTGAAGATATAGTATCTGCCTGTAAAAGGCACTTATAAATAGGACGAAAGTATAAAGACAAGAAAAGCCATTAAAATGCTACAAGAATTACACAAAATAGCTAATTGAATATCTGTCAGACATAAAACTGCACCTTATTAGACTGACAAACTATGAAACAGCTTTCTGTTTTGGCAGCTCGTGGCGATTAATTCTACGGCTGCGGGAAAGGCTTTGAATTAATTGCGATGCGCACGCCATTGTTCCGCGACAGGAGATAAGTTTTCCTTTTATTCTTTTAACGTATTATTAAGGAAGAAATTTATCGCTGATTGAATCTTTATTCATCTTTGTAACCAGCCTGTTCGTGACAGTGAAATCTAGTATGTGGCTAATCTATGACTTTGATAAACATGCTATGTCATCACTGAGGCTAAAGAATATATATCCACTACGTTTACTGAGCTATGATTCTCTGTTAAGTGTGTCACTGTGGTCACTGTAGATATACAGAAAAAATTAATATTTTTTTCATAGATGGAATTCTATAGGGAAACTATACATCGTATAACTATTTTATATATATAATACTGTGATTATATAACTGGCTCTAAAAGCAATTTATTCCAGAAAACCTTAAAATAAACATAACTTGAGTACAAACACATGTTTATCACACAAATATCCCCCACCCCCCAGCGGGATTTGAACGCGCAACCGATAGCTCCGTAGGTAGGGTTACTACGAACTCGGCTATCTTGTAGTTTGTAAGTATACTATACATAACAGAATTTGCATATATGTGGTCTGATAAACATACAAGTTTCGAAAAATCCGTGTACACTTTGGGAATGTTAGATATCGTATTCCAAACATCCTGCACTCTGTAGCCATTAATAATCTCAATAAGCTACCCCTTCATTACTCAAGAATTAATTAATAGTGGTGAATTCTTACACTGAAACTACACGGAAAATATATAATTTTGAAATAATTAAATATCTTTACGCCATTCCCAATACTGGGATAGAAAGAGGTCAAGACAATTAAGTCCTTTCGACCACCACCGAGGAGATTTTTTTGGATAACGTGACAGGCGATGAGCCTGTTGTCGTATTTATTTCCAAGTAAACGATGTAATTCATACTTAAGTTTTGGAAAAAGAAAATCTCGAGTCCCTCGAGTCGAACCCTTCGAATCTGCCACCGGATCGAACTCGGGTCTATTGACTCGAATCCCGATCACACTACGTGATTAAATATTACTTGTGCTATAGCTGTATGTCGCAAGCTATGATCAAGAAAGAATCTATAAAAAAACACTTTATTAACGTACCTATACAATATTACTTGCAGACACTTTTTTTTCCTTCCCCTGAATCACAGTTATACTTTATTCTAGCGCAGCGTCTAGGGAATATTTCAATTTCTTTGGCTCTTGCCACGATAAAATGGAAACTCGTTGCATATTAATTTGACTCGACATAGAAAATGGGTTCAATTTACTCTATATGTATTTTTTTCAGTCTCCTCTATTACGCGAGAAAGGAAACAATAATGGTATTCTTTTGTAAGGTGACTGCGACATTTTGTCTTTACACCGTTTACTTTTAAATAAACTTAAAGTTTTTTTTTCTTTAAGTCTACGACGACCTTATAGCCGAGTTGATAGTGAACTTACATTCAAAGCTATGGATTGCGGGCCCAAATCTTGTGCCAAAAAGTGGATCAAGAGAATGTACTTTTTTAGACCTTCACCTACCATATTACGGCAAATTGCGTGAAAATAAAAAATATAAGCTTAATCACCAAACGCCTAATGGGTGTGGATTTAAAAATTTCCAAGGTTCGAACCGGCTCTTCGACTATTGTCGTGAACCACTCCGGGTATAATTATTGCAGCTGAATTAGACATGTTAACATGAACACTAGTAATGGTTAATACCATTGCTAGTACTCTTTTAAAAATAAAAAAATAAAGTAAGTTGAGGAGGCGATTAAATACATGTACGGTTTCCGCCCTGAGACGGCGACAGCATCACCACTCGCTATGTCGTCCCATATAAGCTCCAGTGGACTCAGGTCAATAAAACTAAACTATCTAGACCTTTAACTATCAAATTATCAAAAATACGGGAAGATATTAAAAAAATACAGAAAAACTTTAAAATAATTAAGTAAATCCATTTATAGATTTGTTTTGTTGTTACTTCTATGAATATTATTCTAATACTAAACAGTATAAAATAATTACAGAAAGATGGCGTTGTTCAGTAGATATCTGATAAAAGCTTTGCAAAGCACACGCGATCCTGTCGTGTCTTTATGCGTTAAAGATGCTCTTTATGTTCGCGCTGGTAAATAACGATAAATAAAGGGTTATACCGCATAATTGTTGGTTAGGTTACGAGTTAATTACAGAGTTAGATTTCTATTAAAGGAATCCGCGTAAGAATATTTTGGTGAACACAAGGAAAATTGTTGTATTATAATAGTTAGATGTAACATTAAAAAAAACATATACCATTAATATAAAAGTTACATTTTATTGAATTTTTAAATGCTTTAATTGTTGAAATTTACATACATACATACATATCATCACGCCTCTTTCCCGTAGGGGTAGGCAGAGACCACTTCTTTCCACTTGCTACGATCCTTACATACTTGTTTCGCTTCGTCCACTTTCATTATTCCCTTCATACATTCTCTTCGATTCAGGGTACTCTTGACCTGGCCTTTTTTCAGGACTTCCCTGATTTGGTCTTGAAATTTAAGTATTACATTTAAGAGAAAATAAGTCAAGATGTGGTTGGGTGGTCGGAATTTCGAGTCCAGAGGCTCGAGTTCGATCCTCAGGTGGCAGGCTCGTACCAATGGGCTTTTCAAAAACTTTTGTACGAATTATATCGTTGGCTTGGACATAAAGACGGCGACGGGCTCACCACCGGTCACGTTGTCCCGAAAATATTTTCGGTGGAAGGTGGATCGAAGGGACTTATTTGTCTAGACTAGACCTCTGTCTACCCCTGTATTGGGAATTGCGTGAAGATATTTTTTTTTTTAAATTAAAGAGAATTTCTTAAAAATTCAACAAATCAAAAATTCGAATGTTATATAATTTTATGTCATTAATATATTTACATTTGCACAATTGAAAGAAGGGACAACAAATTGTCCGAATAGGTATTTACCAACTTTCTTAATCCTCCTAACAGGTAATGTAAAGAACTATTTGAAGTTTATTCAGGAATTTTCTAATATGGTTATCCCGCCTTCTGTATTCATCAATAGCACATTCGTGGCTTTTCCCTTAGTTGACTTTGACACCTATAACCGACATACAAAGCCTGCCAGATTTAAGAAGTACATTAAAAGGATTAAAAAATTTATTAAAGAAAACCTCTTTAACAAGAGTTATTATAAAACAAATAAATACGTTAATGCCAGTAACCCCTGAGAATTAGTTTACAGCTGCCAAGATATTTCTATAAACAATATTTTTAATACTGAAATTTTACATATTCATCATCATCATTATAAAAAAAGAGAATACCTCCTAAGTATCTTTTTTCCGTTTTTATCTCCGTTAGAGGAACTTCTTTATTCAACGGCGGTAGATACAAAAATTACTATTGATGTATACTCTTATTGCGACGAACAAACATTTTATTTGATTTATAAAGATTTCTAAGACTCAAGAATACCGTTTTAGTTAGATAATGAAACCTAATGAGTATAGTCAAAGCTTTAATAAAAGCATATGATACTTTCTTATCTTTGTTTATTAAAGTTTGCCTTATATGTAGTCATTGCTAGGTTCGCTTCACGTTAGTATCTTAAATTACTTTTGTTTTGTAACTATTAACCGTGGAAAGTGAGACACTGTATTGACACTCGTAACAAAATAACAAAAGTAATACTTAAAAGTAATCAGAGTCATGATATCAGACGGGATGTGTGATCAAATTTCTAGTCAAAAGACCTGATGATGGTAGGCTTGTACCTAAGGATTTTTTCAAAAGCTTATGTACTATTTATATCGTTGGCTTAGACATAAAGTCGGCGAAACTTTGGAACAAAGTGACGGGCTCACTACCAGTCACTTTGTCCCCACAAAGTAAGGTGGCTCGAAAGGGCTTAATTTTCTAGTTGTTTGCCTACCCCTAATATATTTTACATCAACAATCTTTATTACTATTTGTAACTAGCCAACAATTCGAGAGGTGGAAATCAAGTCATGTGTAGCACGGAGTTTTTCTTATTTTGGACTTCTATTATATTACACTAGCTAATGAATGTTTATAAATAGTACTTAAATAGATACGTAAATAAATAAAAACAACATCACATACATTGATCTGATTCCAAAGTAAGCGCTTAAACCACAACATCCAGACCCGAGAAAATGTAGAAAAGTTTTTTCTAACTATTTACAGAAAATCAAAATAAAGTAATTGAAATATTTCAAGATTCTACGAAGAAATAGAGCATCTCCTCCACGTAGTATCTTGAGAAATCTTTGATTTATTTACTTCACTATTAATGTTAAATAGGTGACCCCTATCTTATTGACAGAATTGGAATAAGTAGTGCTGGAATTTTTTCTACAGGTTTGATGAAACTGTATTTTTCTCGTTCAAATTTATATTTACATTTATCTGTATAATCCATATATCTTAATATTTATGTAAATGTCCACTCCAAAAGTAGATCCAGTCTGCTTTTTAAATACCAATGCAATTTTCCTTACAGATGTAGGCAATTGTTTAAAAAATGAACTTCAATCGAAACTTAGTCTGGGACATCGTGCCAGGTGGTGAACCTTGACTATGTTTAGTTTAAGTGATAGATGAGTTACTGAAATTTTTTGTCGATTACTCAACCACTCTGCTATACAGATATTTAATTTTTTTATATTGTATGTTAGCTTTTGGTTCATGTACCACCCACTTTCAAATCTTGAGCGTAATCATGATCGTCATAACGACTTGTTTACAGCAGGATATAGGCGTCTAATATGTGGATGGTTTACCATAATTGCAGTTTGTCGTCACCGATCTAACCCTTAGCTTTGAAGGTAGAATAGCAGATAGTATGTCACCATCAATTAAACATTCAGGACGTTAATATTTCACAATATTAGTACAGATAATGCAAAATATAAGAGAAACAATAAATTGCAACATAAACCATTTCTGCATCGCTGAGCTGAAATCTCATTTCGACTGAAAAAGACGATTCACAATTTAATTTGAGAACTTTGTTTAATTTTACTTATTGTCTGTTGACCGCGATTAAAGCGACGAGTTTTTTGACGTTTGTTTGTTGGAGGATTGGCTGAGCGTGTTATCTCATTAGATTGTCATTACAAGTTACATTTTACAACAATTTTATATATTAACAGTTGTGTAACTAATTGTAGTCTTATAAAAATCGTCATCAATCTTCACGCTGTTTTCAATTCATGGTAGACAGAGGTCTAGACAATTAAGTCCGTTCGACCCACCATCCACCGAAGATATTTATGGGACAACGTGCCAGGTAGTAAGCCCTGAGTGAGAAATTATATTGAATATAATTAGCCCTAAAGTTTGGTAAAATAAATTGCAAATACAAACTTGTTTGTTTTGACTTTTTGATTTATTTACAAATATTGAGACAACACTTTTCGCCAATACTTATTTTAGACAACGTGACAAGTGGTAATGCGTATCGTTGACTCAATGTGCTAGCCAACGGTATAATATACTTACATGGGTAAATATTCATAAACATACACAGTAGCAGGATTTAAAACCGTAACCAACATCTTTAAAGACCCTCCACTAAGGGGTTGTCGTATCTTTTTTCTTCATAATTGTTTTTTTCAATAAAGCGTGCAGACTAATTTTCTATTAATTTTCATATGAATTTTAACCGTATCTGTGTACGGCATTGTATCTTGTGTACGTCACCATACCGTAACCGTTTGTATTATATTTTCGACGGATGGCAAGGTAAATTTCGAAATGTACCAGACCTAAATTTAAGTAGACAGATGGCGGGTAAAACATATAAAATTGAAACTGGACTTATAGAAACAAAAGCCTAGAAGCATTGTTTGAGTAATAAGCCTGCTATTGCTACCAATTATTACCTTGCGGTATCGGCCTAGTTTGCCGTGTGGTCACAACGTAAAAATACATCACCCCATTTCTTCACATGATTGTCGTACTCAGAGAAAAGCTTAAATACAATTGGCTAGCCATCTGTAAAAAGACTAGAACTATACAGATCAGTGAAGAGCAACTGCGTCTAAGGAGCAAGGTGTTTGACTGTTAGTTCATTTTTACGTTACCCAAAAAAGTGAGAAATAATTGGGACTGACGTCCCCATAGCCTAGTTGGTAGTAACTCTGCCTTCAAAGCCAAGTATTTCGCGAAAGAATCTCGCTAGGGGCAAAAATTTGTATGCAGAATATTAATGTTTGTACTTGAGTCATAGATGTTCATGTATTTATGAATATTTATCTATTTAAATATATTTGTATGTAAGTACATTGTACCCTTACGCTGGCTTGATTTGGACATTGCATAACTTGTACTCCTGTAATGACAGCGTGAATGATGGCGTGAAGATATTTTATTTTACATAGAATAAACAAAATATTAAACAGAGGGGAAAAATATTCAAGTATGTAATATCATATCGATTTTTAATAAAATCACTAAGAATATCGAGCGTATTGTATGTGTCCGTTAATACAATCGTTTCGGCGATCTTTGAATAGTGTTTTATGTTGTGTTTAGGAACAATTTAAGAAGGCTTATTATTTAGAAAATAGTACATATCTATTTCAATTATTTTTTACAAAGTCTCGACCTTTCGATTAAGGCTTTTGTAGGCGAAATCCGTCAGCTTTTGTTACTTGTAACAATAACATACATGTAACAATAACACACAAGTGTTTGTATTACTCAAATAGAATTGGATCGGATAAGTATTTCTCCAAGAAAAAAATGTTTAAAAACTAAATAAGAAAGAAAGAAATAAACATTACTTGTTGCTTATTTTATGGTATGGTAAGTATTTAAATCTCCAAAAGCAACAGCAAAATTAAATAAAAAACCTAAAACCATACTAAGTGCCTTAAATTAAAAAAAAAACAAAATTAAATGTAAAACATAAAAAGAAAATACGTTAGAGCATTTAAGTAAAGCAAGAAAAGAGCCTGCGCTCAATATGAGCTCAGTATCATCTTTACGCACAGTCCCTGACGGGTTAGCCAGAGAGAACAGATCACCAATAAAACTGGAACAACATTGCTGATGTTTACGTGCTCTAATCTCTCTCAAATATTAGAAAGAAAGCCAAGCTGTGGACATTCAGTGTTTGCTAATTTATTTTTTGTATATGCTAATTTATGGCTCACGATATATGTTTGGGAGGCTATGTTCAATAAGGTTCCTAAGTTTTATTTATTAAGTTACATTCAAGTTGTATAGAAGAAGAATAAAAATATGTTAATGTTAATGTTTACATGCCGTAAATAAACACAAAGCTCCAAAACGTATCTATTACAACACAGAATAGTTTTGAGTTAGTGATAGTGTGAAATTTATTAGATGGTGAGTGGTTACAGGCGGGTTCGTGTCGAAAATAGGCGGTAACGAACTGAAGTCAGTCCATTGGCTTTAATTTATACACTGGATAAACTAACCGAGGAATTAAACGGATTTTAGCGCAATGGAACTGGTGTAACATATTTAACTAGCTAGCCGGGTCGAATTCGCACGGACAAATCAGTAATATCTACTCGTTTATACAGAAAATGTGACTGAAACTGAATAAGCTCTAAAGTAATTATTTTATATATTTATTTATTTAATAAATTATGTACACACAGGCAAATGAAAAGAAAAAGTACCGAATAACCTGAAATCGTTTTATTAGTATTAGTTTCTTAGTAACTACGTATTTCTGAAGAAATTTATTCCAGCAAATCTGTTATAGGAAAGTGGTTTTATTATATACTAAAACATGTTTGCATTAACAATGTAACGTTGTATCGGAAATTTCTGTTGCTTTAATAAGAGCAGTCGTGGCCGAGTGGTTATGGCATCTGACTCGAAATCAGATTCTCTCTGGGAGCGTAGTTTCGAATCCCACCGGCTGCGTGATTTACTTTCTGTTAAAGTTGAATATTTTATGAAAGTCTATGTGCTATTTAATGTTTAATTAGGCTAAAAATTTCCTTAGTTACTAGTTAGTTGGCTTTATTATTAGCAGTTTTTTTTTATTAACTTACTGTGAACTTACTCTAATTTTGTATAAGACTGATTATTCATTAACTTCACAACCTCCGTGGACGAGTGGTGTACACGGCGGTTTTCATTTGTGGTACCTGCGTTGTTTTTGATTCTAAAACACAATCGCTTTAGCAGTTCATATATTCATATGATTTTGTCGCTATCTATGTATGTGTGTATTTAAAAAAAGGAGAAAAAGAATAATTAGATATAGAAATAAACATCAATGACACAGTACAAACATTCATATCTATTATACAAAGATATTCCCCTAGCGGGATTCGAACCAAACCTCAGCTTCGAAAGCTACGTCACTACTAACGAGGCTATCGGGTCGTAAACTGCAAATACTCCTTGCTTGTAATCAAACACGTTTAAGAATGTTAAGCCTTCACCGAAAACTTATCACCAATTACATTAAAAATTACTATGTGTAGTAGAAACTTAATCTAATTTGGTATGAAACTGATTATTCACACAGAGTTTGGAACTGCAGCAACTTAGCATATTGAGTCCAAGGTCACTGCCGCAATAAACATTATTTATAACTTGCCTAAGCTGTTCAACAAGCCTCGTAAATAAACTAAATAGCTTAGTTCCAAAAAAAAAGGAGAAAAAGAATAATTAGATATAGATATAAACATCAATGACACAGTACAAACATTCATATCTATTATACAAAGATATTCCCCTAGCGGGATTCGAACCAAACCTCAGCTTCGAAAGCTACGTCACTACCAACGAGGCTATCGGGTCGTAAACTGCAAATACTCCTTGCTTATAATCAAACACGTTTAAGAATGTTAAGCCTTTACCGAAGACTTATCACCAATTACATTAAAAATTACTATGTCTAGAAGAAACTTACTCTAATTTGGTATGAAACTGATTATTCACACAGAGTTTGGAACTGCAGCAACTTAGCATATTGAGTCCAAGGTCACTGCCGCAATAAACATTATTTATAACTTGCCTAAGCTGTTTAACAAGCCTCGTAAATAAACTAAATAGCTTGGTTCTGTGAGCGCCGTTACAAAAATTAGTGATATGGTCTTAGTAATAGTTGGGATGTTAAAATACGTGATTTGAGCTATTTAAGCATAACGGAACCGAATTCGATTCCCAGGAGGAAAGGGATTTTGTCAAAAACTTATGTACAATTTATGTCGTTGGCTTTGACATAAAGGTGGCAACAGGCGAACCACCTGTTACGTCGTCCCAAAATCTATCTTCGGTGGAAGTTGGGTCGAAAGGATTTAATTGTCTAGACTTCTGTCGACCCCTGTATTAAAAATTGCAGGAAGTTATTTTTATTTATACCAGAATATCAAAGAATTGTATATTTTTATATCTTCACGCATTTTATCGACACTGGTTACGGAGTAAATATATACGGCAAACTTACTCGCAAGTGTCGTAAGACACCACTAATAAAAAAGTCTTGGAAAAAACTCTGGCTACCAAAAGATGGCGGTATAATTACTTCGAAAAAATCCCAAAAATAAATAATTTACACCGGTGACTGATACCAGCGGGTAAAGTGTAAGGTGTTTGATATTTTGATCGCTAATTCGCTTGCAAAGCATGGCGATTGTGTAAAGACAACCTTCCTTTACGGCAGATGCAAGGGTCTTTCAGAGGTCGTTATTTATGTATATATATGAAAATAAGTAAGTAGGTAAGAATATTTGAGAAGATATACCAAGAAATGAAATATATAAAATTGAATGAGAAAATTACACTTTCAATAAACCTGAAGAAAAAAGTCCAGCACCAGTTATTCCAATTCTATTATAAAGAATGGGGCCACCTATTTAACATTAATAGTGAAGCAAATAAATAAAAAAGTATTCTCAAGATACTACGTGGAGGAGACGCTCTATTTCTTCGTAGAATCTTGACATATTTCAATAACTTCGTTTTGATTTTCTTTAAACATGCTTCTTTGAATTAAACTGATTTAAACGACATATTTGTTACATGGTTACGGTGCAAGAATATATCCCGTTTCTTCCCGTGGATTAAATGGCAATTAAAGGAAAAGCTTTGGATATGTAATTGGCTACTGGATGGCGGAATAACTAATTATGAAAATACTGTACAGTAATAAAGTATAGCTGTGTCGGTGATTGAACAAAATAATTGAGTTATTGTAACTTATGAGATGTTATCTATTTACTTAAAATACATCTTCTCTGGTACTTTTTATTGCACTTCATCTATATAATATATCTGTATTTAAATGATGTAATATAAATCTAAATTAAATATCTTCACGCCATTCCCAATATTACTCCACGCCACCCCCAATATACAGAGGTCTAAACAATTCGTCGCTTCGACCCATGTTTCACAAAAGGCATTTTTTGAGACAAGGTGACCGGTGGTAAGCCTCTCGCCACCTCTTTTCTACAAGCAACGTGTACATGAAACGTATATACATTTTGAAGATAAATAAATAACCAGTGGTACGAGCCTACCACTGCATCGAATCTTGACTCAAATTACGATCACCCAATCAATCGACTATCGTGACTTTTTTCTAGAAACTTTTTATTCCAAATAATTTAAGGGTCCCGTAGGAACGTCGATATAATCAACGAACGAAGTCGGAGGTGGGATCTAGTGCAAAATAAAAGGAAACTTACAAGTACACATGTATAATTGATGTAGCCGAAACAAAACCGGCTACTTGCTTACAATCTGCCCGTCGGTATTTTTAATAAAACTCGAAGGCCCTTTGATACCGTTCCGGGGATAAGTATGCCTTTGTATCTCGTTCCCACCAAATATCGGTGATAAATTACTCCGCTGTAATACTAAGAGCTAGTATGAGTATTATTCGTGATGATTTTTGAATGTGGGGGACTTCTTCACCACCTAGCCATCGTCTTGGTCATTACCTTACATTTAGAAATGTCTACAGTCAAATAGCATTGTAACAGCTTGTGGTTCGGTGCATACTCTCTATAAAGAGCCAGTGTCACGGGCTGTGATGCATTCTTATTAGACTTCGAGGTTGAAGGTAACTCAATATTTTTCATTTGAAATTGCTCGAAGAACGGGAGTGTCCAGAGTACTCGGACCTACCTGTATGAAAAAAGTTATGAATTGGAAAGTAGCGAACGACGATTAATATATATATATATATATATATATATATATATATATATATATATATATATATATATATATATATATATATATATATATATATATATATATATATATATATATATATATATATATATATATATATATATATATATATATATATATATATATATATATATATATATATATATATATATATATATATATATATATATATATATATATATATATATATATATATATATATATATATATATATATATATATATATATATATATATATATATATATATATATATATATATATATATATATATATATATATATATATATATATATATATATATATATATATATATACTTTTACTTATTGTCTCATTAGATTGTCATTACAAGTTACATTTCACAACAATTTTATATATTAACAGTTCTGCAACTAATTGTAGTCCTATAAAACTCTTATATATCTTCTAGCTGTTTTCAATTCATGGTAGACAGAGGTCTAGACAATTAAGTCCTTTCGACCCAACATCCACCGAAGATATTTATGGGACAACGTGACAGGTAGTGAGCCCTGAGTGAGAAATTATATTGAATGTAATTAGCCCTAAAGTCTGGTAAAATAAATTTCAAATACACACTTGTTTTTTTTGTGACGTACGCTGACTGCGTGGAAAGGGTAGAAGTAACCTTTTATAATTTTTCGTATCTCTCAATGCGAGAGGTCTATGGTCAACACAGGCATTCACAGGCCGTCGTGTATATTTGTATGTACCCATCGTCCAATACTATAGTAGATAAATATTAATATCCAATACAATATAAGTCACGGAAGCCGAGTGCCAACCACTCGGCTACCGTGACTTATATTGTATTCGGTCGGTGTCGGTGTCGGTGGTCGGGATTTCGAGTTAAGAGACCCAAGTTCAATCCCCAGGTGGCAGGCTAATACCAATGGGTTTTTCAAAAACTTATATACGTATTATATCATAGGCTTGGAGATGAAATCGGCGACGAGCTCACCACTTGTCACGTTGTCCCGAAAATATCTTCGGTGGAAGGTGGTTCTTAGGAACTTAATTGTCTAGACTGTCTACCCCTGTATTGGGAATTGCGTGAAGATATTTATTAATTACTTATTTATAAATATTGCGACTACACTTTTCACCAATATTTATTTGAGACAACGTGACATGTGGGAATGCGTATCGTTGACTCAATGTGCTAGCCAACGGTATAATATACTTACATGGGTAAATATTCATAAGCATTCACAGTAGCAGGATTTAAAACCGTAACCAACATCTTTAAAGACCCTCCACTATCGGGTTGTCGTATCTTTTTTCTTCATAATTGTTTTTTTCAATAAAGCGTGCAGACTAATTTTTGATTAATATTCATATAAATTTTAACCGTATCTGTGTACGGCATTGTATCTGGTGTACGGTGACGTAACCGTTTGTATTATATTTTCGACGTACGTCAAGGTAAATTTCGAAAAGTACCAAACCCAAATTTAAGTAGACAGATGGCGGGCAACAGTGACTAAGGTGCAACATGTCTGGTCTTACGACTGTCAATTCCTAAGCCAAGCGTGATAGTTATGGCAAATCCTACTTATGAGAGACGCCAATTAGCTTCGCCTGGAAGATATTCCTTCAGTGGAACTTCACTGGCTGTTATGTATGCATATAAGTATTTTAAAAGCAATAGTTTTAAAAATCGGTCTCAGAAACGCAATAAACTTCTAAAAAGACAGAGTTTTGTGTTCTTGATGCAATAAACGTGTTTAAAGCTACGTTCTAGAAAATGTAATAAACTCGCTTACGAAAGAAATTTTCCTACATTTTCCATTAGAAGCGCAGTAGAAATATACAACATAGAATTCACATTAAGTAATATAAAAGAATGACGTCATGCAGTAAGGATCACAAAGGCATGACGCGCTGAAAACTTATTTTTATTGTTTGTATCACTTAGTGCTAGGACTCAATAGAAATATCAAATCAGATCTTTCATTCATCGATATAAGTAACTACATTGAGGTTACATGACAGGCTCTTACCAAAAGGTTTATTCAAAAACTTACGGGCTCAACACCTGTCACGTTATCCAAAAAAATTCTACAACATTCCAAATATGGCGTGAGGATATATTTTTTTTTAAATACCACTGTTTCGTAATATCTTCTAACGGAGAAGAAATAGGCGAAACAAATTTCGCTATTATCCCATTTTAAATTAAAATTGAAACTGGACTCATAGAAACAAAAGCCTAGAAATTGTTTCCGTAATAAGCCTGCTATTGCTACCAATTATTACCTTGCGGTATCGGCCTAGTTTGCCGTGTGGTCACAACGTAAAAATAGATCAGCCATTTCTTTACATGATTGTCGTACTTAGAGAAAATGCTTTAATGCGATTGGCTCGCCATCTCTAAAAATACCAGAATTATACCGATCAGTAACGGGCAACAGCTTCTAAGGAGCAATGTGATTGACTGTTTGTTCATTTTTCACGTTACCCCAAAAAAGAGAAATTATTATAACTGACGACCCCATAGCTTAGTTGGTAATAACTCTGCCTTCAAAGCCAAGTATTGCGCGAAAGAATCTCGATAGGGGCAAAAATTTGTATTAGGATATTAATTTTTTTACTTGAGTCATGGATGTTCATGTATTTATGAATATTTATCTATGTAAATATATTTGTATGTAAGTATATTGTATCGTTACACTGGCTTGTTTTGGACAATATATAGTTTGATTGTAATTGGAAATTAAGACAGCTATAGGGTCACCACATGTCACATTTTCCCAAAGCTTCAGTGAAAAGTCAGTTGAGAATTCACACCCTGCAAATATATTAATATGCAAGTATATTGTATGGTTACACTGATTATATTTGGATATTAAGTAATTTGATTGTAATTGGACTTTAAGACAGTGCCTCAATGCTTCAGTGAAAAGTGGATTGAGAGTTCAGACCCCTGCCTCTAGTATTGAAAATATCATGAAGATATAAAATAACAATTATGATCATAAACTAAAGAAGGAAACGCCGGCTAGGATAATGTATTCCGCTTGCACTTGAAAATTCATGATTTTACCTTAGACATTCGACATGATCAGCATACGTTCATGCACAGCTGCGCGTTTCGTCGCTCCATTATTCCGATATTTCCTACGGGTATTACTTTACAGTGAAATGTTACAAAAGGGTTTCTATCATTGGCTTGGACATAAAAACGGCGACGGCCTCACCACCTGTCACGTTGTCACCAAAATATCTTCGGTGGAAGGTGGGTCGAAGGGACTACCCCTGTATTGGGAATTGCTTATTTATTTATTTATTATTTAACAGTGATTAAAATTCGGCACCACTAAAATAACTACGTTAAAAACCAAATTTACCATGAGCTCAGCGCATAGGAAAAACAACGTTAGGAAATCTGCACGTCTAAAAAATTACTGATCTTTATGCATAGTACGGGGTAGACAGAGAGAATAGATCAAGTGTCACCATCCTTAAACGCCTATTTTGCTAAATTTAAATTCATCATTTAATTTACCTATTGTAGTCTGAATAACAATAACAATAAAACTGGAGCAACACAGCTGATTTTTCCTGCTCTAATCTCTCTCAATTATTAGAAAGGAAGCATTTTCCAGCTGCGGACATTCAGGGTCTGCTAATTTACTTTTTGCATATACAAATTTATGGCTTACAATATGTGAAAAGCGGAGAGGCTATGTTCAGTAGGGTTTCTAAGTTTTACTTATTAAGTTATATTCAGGCTGTACAGAAGAAGAAGAGTTTTGAGTTAGTGATAGTGTGAAATTTATTAGATGGTGAGTGGTTACAGGCGGGTTTGTGTCGAAAATAGGCGGTAACGAACTGAACAGTCCATTGGCTTTAATTTATACACTAGATAAACTAACCGAGGAATTAAACGGATTTTAGCGCAATGGAACTGGTGTAACATATTTAACTAGCTAGCCGGGTCGGATTCGCACGGACAAACCTGTAATATCTACTCGTTTATTCACTAAATGTGACGAACTGAATATGCTCGAAAATATATAATTACTACATAACTTTAAGTTTACATTAACAATTTCATACAAAAGTGACGATGGCCAAGTGGTTGGGTGGTCGGAATTTGGAGTCAAGAGACCCGAGTTCGATCCCCAGGTAGCAGGCTCGTACCAATAGGTTTTTCAAAAACTTATGTGCGAATTATATCGTTAGCTTGGACATAAAAACGGCGACGGGCTCACTGCCTGTCACGTTGTCTAGAAAATATCTTCGGTGGAAGGTGGGTCAAAGGGACTTATTTGTCCAGACTAGAGCTCTGTCTACCCCTGTATTGGAAAATGCGTTAAAATATTTATTTATTATTTATTACATTAAGAATGTAATATTGTATCTGAAATTTCTGCTGCATTAAAAAGAGCAGTCGTGGCCGAGTGGTTAAGGCGTCTGACTCGAAATCAGATTCTCTGGGAGCGTAGGTTCGAATCCTACCGGCTGCGATATATATGGTCGAGGGGCGGTCGTATTTTTGCGTGTCTGGATGGGGGGACACCGGTCAACCACATTCGTGGTGATACGGATATTGCAAAGGTTTTTGGACTCTAATTCGTTTGATCTGTGTAATCCTAAAAAAATATAAGTTCTTTTTTAATGTTTCTTATTTATTTATTACAGTGGCAGTTGTTTATCATTGTTATATGAGTAAAAGAACGGATGTAGTAATATTAGGGCAAACATATACTTATAATTATTATTATTACTATATCATAAATGCATATTATATTGTAAATATATATTATAACAAATATGTTACCTGTGTGTTTATTATAATTGTGTTGCAAAGCGTTATCGTTAAGCGTTATCAGTCTTACACTGAATTTTTTTCTAATATTTTACTAACTATTAGTTTAAGAAAAGTTGTACTGAAAGCAAAACGTGAAAAATCTGTTTATTATAAATTTTATTTAAATCGTCGTAAAATTATGGTACTTTTAATTGATTTAATAAGTGATCGTATTTTAATATTAAACATTCAACTCAAAGCAAATTAATACAAAATTAGGGCTTTTGAATGTAGGTTCACTAGGGACAGGCCATGATGAATTGTTAGTAGCAATAGATCGCCACGAGGTAGACTTAATGGCGATTAATGAAATTTGGTTGCGGGAGGGTGAGGAAGGGCGCGCGCCTGCGGTTCCCGGTTACCAACTACGGCACATTCCGCGGCCAGCTGCTGTGCGCTCACGCGGCGGCGGGGTCGGCTTTTATGTACGACAAGGTAAAGCTGTCCGTACAATAGCTCACCCCCCCGCCTTGCATGTGGAACAAATGTGGCTTGCGCTCACTGTTAACGGTATTAAGTTAGTGGTAGGTACTGCGTATAGACCACCGTGGATAAACGTAGACACATTTTTGGATGGTTTATCTGAATATATTGGGACGTTTGGATGGTGCAATCATCTCGTTTTATTGGGTGATTTTAATATAAATTTACTGAAAGCTTCTGACATAAACTGTGAGAAACTAAAAAATTTTTATCGTGTTATAAATTGAGTCAGTGTGTTAATGAACCAACTCACTTTACAAATTATAGTCAAACGTTGATAGATGTAGTGTGTACTGACATCGAAAAATATAATATTTCTGTTCATCATATAGTGGATCTGAGTAGTCATGCATTTGTATGTTGCGAACTATACATAAGAAAACCCAAGGAAAACCCAACCTTAGTAATGCGCAGAGACTTTCATACAATTTATACCGAACAGTTTAATTTGCATAGAAATTCTTTAAACTTTAGAAACTTTAGATAAAGTTGATGAGATGGTGTCACTATTTAACGCAATGATAATCACAATATTTAATATGCATGCCCCAGTCCGTACAAAAATTGTAAGGCACTTCCGATATCAATGGATAACATTTAATATTAAAAAAATGATGAAACTTCGTGACGAATCTCACGCAATGGCACGTAATTCGGGTGCAGAACCACAGAAAAACTTCTATAAAGAACTTAAAAAAAATTTCATGAAGCTCTTCATAGAGAAAAAACGGCCTATTCAAATTACTATATAAACAATAATCAAAGAGATCCTCGCGTTATATGGTCCCACATTAAGAAAAATGTTAGAATAAAAAATAAATCTGTGCTACCACACCACATTTTCCACGACCCAAATTTGATAAATACAAATTTTTTAAACATACCAGAAGATAAGCAAGTGTCTATCTCGACTATGACATACTTCGAATTTCAAAGAAAAATTTCAAATATCTTTAAATTAAAGGTTGTTGAAGAACATGACATACTAAAAATAGCTGGGTTACTAAAATCAAATGCGGTTGGCAAAGATGGCATCTCCTTAGATATGCTAAAAATGACATTTCCTAATACAATACCTATTATAGCTACCATAGTTAATACTTCAATTCAAACACATACTTTTCCTACTGAATGGCAACACGCAATAATAAGGCCCATACCCAAAAAGTCTAATCCTACTAACTTGCAAGACATACGCCCTATAAGTATACTCCCATGCATGTCGAAGATATTGGAGAAGGTGGTAGCCGAACAGCTAAGAACGTTTTTGGAAGAAAACAAAATACTACCAACTTTACAGTCAGGCTTTAGAAAACATCATAGCACGACAACCGCTATGATTGAAGTTGTGGATGACATTTTAACAGACCAAGATGGTGGTAAGGGTACTGTACTGGTTTTGCTAGATTTTTCCAGGGCATTTGACTGCTTAAATGTCCCTTTACTTCTGTCAAAGATGCACTACTACGGTTTTGATGTATCAGTCATAAACTGGTTCCATAGTTATTTCAAGCATCGCGTACAACAGGTAGAAATATATAACCTGAATGGGTCTCCACTAGTCTCTCATATTCAGCACGTTAATCGCGGTGTCCCACAGGGATCGATTTTAGGTCCTCTGCTTTTTGCTTTGTATTGCGTTGATATAACTAAACATATTTAACATAGTAGATACCACCAGCATATATATGCTGATGGTATTCAGATTTATATATCAAGTAAGCCTGAGGAAACGGTCCAAGCTGTACACAAATTGAATGAGGATTTAGAAAGTATTGCCACCTGGGCAAAATCGAATGCTCTAGTGCTAAATGGATGTGAATCCAAATTTATGATTCTCGGGACACCTAACCAAATAAAAAAATTGCTAAGCACGATATACACGTAACTATTAAAGGAGAACAAGTTGAACGCGTGACTGAAGCTCGCAACCTTGGTCTTATCATGGATGACTGTTTAAGGTTCGAAAACCATATACTTAACGTAGCTAGAAACTACTTTTATAGACTAAAGATATTATACCAAATTAGAAATTACCTAAATACAAATATGCGTTTAAGACTCTGCGACTCGCTTATTCTCCCTAAATTTAATTATATGGATACAGTTTACGGCCCCCGCCTTTTAGTACGTAGTCAGAACATTATTCAAAGCGTACAGAATGCTTGTGCAAGGTACTGTTTTAAAATACCGCCACGTACTCACGTTTCGCCTTACATCAACAAAGCCAACATTTTAAAAATGAAATACCGCCGGGACCATCACTTAGCAACGTTACTATTTGGTATAATTAAATATAATGTGCCCTCTTATCTGGGCGAAAAATTACTGTGGTCACGAGACGTAAAAACAAAGGTAACTCGTGCATGGAGCTTTTCTCTTGCTGTGTCTTGTCACCGAACCACTGCTTTTCGAGGGAGTTTTAAGTACGCCGCCACCAAGTGCTGGTACAATTTGCCGCCATCGTTTCACAGTCTGAAATCGGTACAATCATTTAAGGAAAAATATAGAAATTACCTGATAAACATTCAAAAAAATATTGATTAAGATGTACCTTATTGGTTGCAGACACGTGTCGTTGACGGCCAGTAAAACTTACAGTACTGGTGCTGGTTGGACTTTAAACCCGCAAATATGATAAGTTATTAAATATGACAAAAAAAGTAAAACACACTCCGTATTTTTTTTTCTTCATTTAAATTCTGTATATCGTACATTGAATTTGTTATCGTATATGAAAACGCACACTTTAGACTTGTTTTCATACGCTTTCTTTTTTTTTTGTTTTTTAAACTAAATACAGACAGACGTCCGTAAGTCTAAAACTGTCACTGAGGCCGACTGAAAAGCAGCGCTACAGTTTTGAGTGAACTGCGGCATTAAGCTGAGTCGGTCTTTTTGCCCATTGCGCCACGACTCATACGACAATTATAAACAACCGTTATTTTTTGTGTCATTTTTATGTTTATTTATAAGTTACTTTACTTTCGTCTTTAAGTTTGTTAATTTTTTTATCATTATTAATTCACTAATTTCGTTGTGTATTATGTGCAATGTGCAATAAATGTTTCTTTCTTTCTTTCTTTCAATAAGTTTCAAGTAAATATACCTACATACACATACACACATACTTTTATAAACATGCATATACTTACATTAAACTTAAGTTTATTTTAAAATACATTTACTCATATGATACTAATGTTAATGAAAAAGTCAATGAAAATATAAATGTATAAATTTTGAGATTCTTCCCAATATTAGAAGTAAGGTAGTGGTGTGTGACCTTTCTCTTTAAAAAAGGTAATGAAAATTAATAATTATATCTATCATACAAATATTTGCCCCTAGCAGGATTCAAATCTGAGAACCTTAAGCTACGAAAGCAGTGTCGCTATCGACTAGCCTATCGGTTCGTAAACTACACATACTCCTCCATCAAAAACGGTTAAGAATGTGAAGTCTTCACCGAAGTACTTATTAGCCATTAAAATTTACAATAAAATTACTTTATGTAGAAGAAACTTACTCTAATTTGATATTAATCTGATTATACATACATAATTTGGAACTGCAGCAACTTATCATAAAGAGTCCAAGGTCACTGCCGCAATAAACATTATTTATAACTTGCCTAAGCCGTTTAACAAGCCTCGTAAATAAACGAAATAGCTTAGTTCCGTGAGCGCAGTTACAAAGTACATTAGAGATACGGCTTATTAATAGTTGGGATGTTAAAATACGTGATTTAAGCTATTTATGCGTAAGAGGCATGAGCTCGATTCCCTGGTGGTGAGCTCATACCAATGGGTTTCGTGAAAAATTTATGTACGATTTATATCGTTGTCTTATAAAAACGGCGATAGACGAATCATCAGTCACGTTGCCCCTTAAAATGCCTTCGGTGGAACGAGGGGCAAAATGACTTAATTTTTTGTACCTCTGTCTACCCCAGCTATGACAATCGAGTGAAGTAATTAAGTATATAAGTATATTTTAGTGGTAAGGAAGTAACTAGAGGAGTAAAAAGCGGCCACTATGGAAAAAGCCTTAGAAATAACACTAGTTTCTAAAGTATGGCGGTATAATTATTTCGAAAGAGTACCAAAACAAAATTTAAAGTATCGGTGACTGATAACAAGGTATAAAGTGTGAGGTTTTAGGTATTGTGATCGCCAATGCGCTTGCAAAGCATGGCGATTATGTAAAGCCTTCCTTTATGATAGATGAAATGGTCTTTCAGAGGTCGTTGTTTACGTATGTATGTATGAAAATAAGTAAGTAAGAATGTTTAAGAAGATATACCGATAAACGAAAAATATAGAATTGAACGAGAAAATTACATTTGTAGAAAAAACTCCAGCACCAGTTATTCCAATTATATCAATAAGCAAGGGCTCACCTATTTAAAATGAATAGTGAAGCAAATGAATCAAAGTATTCATAAGATACTACGTGGGGAAAATGCTCTATTTCTCCATAGAATTTTGAAATATTTTAATTATTTCATTTTGATTTTGCTGCAGGTGCAAATTAAAACAATTCACTGTCCCTGTCTTGCAAGATAACACCGTATGTATGTACTTAATATTGTAGGAACTTACAAAATGAGGCTTCGAAATTTCGCATTGCCACATTTTCACGGTTCAAAGAGTTAACCAGCTTGGTATTCGCTTTGGTTCAAAATTTACAATAAAATTACTTTATGTAGAAGAAACTTACTCTAATTTGATATTAATCTGATTATACATACATAATTTGGAACTGCAGCAACTTATCATAAAGAGTCCAAGGTCACTGCCGCAATAAACATTATTTATAAATTGCCTAAGCCGTTTAACAAGCCTCGTAAATAAACGAAATAGCTTAGTTTCGTGAGCGCAGTTACAAAGTACATTAGAGATACGGCTTATTAATAGTTGGGATGTTAAAATACGTGATTTAAGCTATTTATGTAAGAGGCATGAGCTCGATTCCCTGGTGGTGAGCTCATACCAATGGGTTTCGTGAAAAATTTATGTACGATTTATATCGTTGTCTTAGACATAAAAACGGCGATAGACGAATCATCAGTCACGTTGCCCCTTAAAATGCCTTCGGTGGAACGAGGGGCAAAATGACTTAATTTTTTGTACCTCTGTCTACCCCAGCTATGACAATCGAGTGAAGTAATTAAGTATATAAGTATATTTTAGTGGTAAGGAAGTAACTAGAGGAGTAAAAAGCGGCCACTATGGAAAAAGTCTTAGAAATAACACTAGCTTCTAAAGTATGGCGGTATAATCATTTCGAAAGAGTACCAAAACAAAATTTAAAGTATCGGTGACTGATAACAAGGTATAAAGTGTGAGGTTTTTGGTATTGTGATCGCCAATGCGCTTGCAAAGCATGGCGATTATGTAAAGCCTTCCTTTACGATAGATGAAATGGTCTTTCAGAGGTCGTTGTTTACGTATGTATGTATGAAAATAAGTAAGTAAGAATGTTTAAGAAGATATACCGATAAACGAAAAATATAGAAATTACCTGATAAACATTCAAAAAATATTGATTAAGATGTACCTTATTGGTTGCAGACACGTGTCGTTGACGGCCAGTAAAACTTACAGTACTGGTGCTGGTTGGACTTTAAACTCGCAAATATGATAAGTTATTAAATATGACAAAAAAAGTAAAACACACTCCGTATTTTTTTTTCTTCATTTAAATTCTGTATATCGTACATTGAATTTGTTATCGTATATGAAAACGCACACTTTAGACTTGTTTTCATACGCTTTTTTTTGTTTTTAAACTAAATACAGACAGACGTCCGTAAGTCTAAAACTGTCACTAAGGCCGACTGAAAAGCAGCGCTACAGTTTTGAGTGAACTGCGGCATTAAGCTGAGTCGGTCTTTTTGCCCATTGCGCCACGACTCATACGACAATTATAAACAACCGTTATTTTTTGTGTCATTTTTATGTTTATTTATAAGTTACTTTACTTTCGTCTTTAAGTTTGTTAATTTTTTTATCATTATTAATTCACTAATTTCGTTGTGTATTATGTGCAATGTGCAATAAATGTTTCTTTCTTTCTTTCTTTCAATAAGTTTCAAGTAAATATACCTACATACACATACACACATACTTTTATAAACATGCATATACTTACTTTAAACTTAAGTTTATTTTAAAATACATTTACTCATATGATACTAATGTTAATGAAAAAGTCAATGAAAATATAAATGTATAAATTTTGAGATTCTTCCCAATATTAGAAGTAAGGTAGTGGTGTGTGACCTTTCTTTAAAAAGGTAATGAAAATTAATAATTATATCTATCATACAAATGTTTATCCGTAGCAGGATTTGAAAACGTAACTCATAGCTTCTGACATAGGGTCCACTGTCGGGTTTCGTTTTCACAATTTTTTCTAATAAACTGTTCAGATAAAATTTTACATAAATTTTAACCTGCGTAAGAATTGCTCATCCTCTGCCTCCCTGTGAGTATCGTAAGAGCTAGCTAAAGGTAAATCCTTGAAAATTACAATATTTTTGACGGATGGCGGTATATTTCGAAAAGTACCAGATCAAATTTAAATAGCCCGATGATGGGCAGCAGCTTCTAAGGAGCAATGTGATTGACTGTTAGTTCATTTTTCACGTTCCCCCAAAAAGAGAAATAGTTATAACTGACAACCATAGCCAATAGCATAAACTGACAACCAATAGCATAGTTGGTAATAACTCTGCCTTCAAAGCCAAGTATTGCGCGAAAGAATCTCGCTAGGAGCAAAAATTTGTATGCAGAATATTAATGTTTTTATTTGAGTCATGGATGTTCATGTATTAATGAATATTTATCTATGTAAATATATTTGTATGTAAGTATATTGTATCGTTACACTGGCTTGTTTTGGACAATATATAGTTTGATTGTAATTGGAAATTAAGACAGCTATAGGGTCACCACATGTCACATTTTCCTAAAGTTTGATGTTTAAAATGTTTTTTCTAGACCTTTTTCTACCTCTATATTGGGAATAAATAAATATCTTCACACAATTCCCAATACCGGGGTAGACAGAGGTCTAGTCTAGACAATTAAGTCCCTTCTACCCACCTTGGGTAGGGACAACATGACAGGTGGTGAGCCCGTCACCGTCTTTATGTCCAAGCCATCGATATAATTCGTACGTAAGTTTTTTGAAAAACCCATTGATATGAGCCCGCCACCTGGGAATCGAACTCGGCTATCGTGACATATAAAAGAATAAATTATATTAAGTGTAGTTAATGACCCTAAAATGTGGTAAAATAAATTGCAAATACACACTTGTTTAAAAAAAGTTGTTTGAAAGGTTAGAATATATAATTTTATGTATATGTAAGAGGTGAATGGTCAGTATTGGGCTGAGACAATGTTGTATTTTCGACCCACTTTACACCAATACTTATTTGATACGAGTATCAGTGCGCTAGCCAATGGTATAATATGTATGGCCATGGATAAATATTTATATAAACATCCAAGACAAGACTATAAACATTCACATTTATTCATTCATTTTTTTTTATTTACATTCATCACACAAATGTTTATCCGTAGCAGGATTTGAAAACGTAACTCATAGCTTCTGACATAGGGTCCACTGTCGGGTTTCGTTTTCACAATTTTTTCTAATAAACTGTTCAGATAAAATTTTACATAAATTTTAACCTGCGTAAGAATTGCTCATCCTCTGCCTCCCTGTGAGTATCGTAAGAGCTAGCTAAAGGTAAATCCTTGAAAATGACAATATTTTTGACGGATGGCGGTATATTTCGAAAAGTACCAGATCAAATTTAAATAGCCCGATGATGGGCAGCAGCTTCTAAGGAGCAATGTGATTGACTGTTAGTTCATTTTTCACGTTCCCCCAAAAAGAGAAATAGTTATAACTGACAACCATAGCCAATAGCATAAACTGACAACCAATAGCATAGTTGGTAATAACTCTGCCTTCAAAGCCAAGTATTGCGCGAAAGAATCTCGCTAGGAGCAAAAATTTGTATGCAGAATATTAATGTTTTTATTTGAGTCATGGATGTTCATGTATTAATGAATATTTATCTATGTAAATATATTTGTATGTAAGTATGGTTACACTAATTATATTGGATATTAAGTAATTTGATTGTAATTGGACTTCAAGACAGTACCCCAATGCTTCAGTGAAAAGTGAGTTGAGATTTCATACCTCTGCCTGCAAATATATTTGTATGTAAGTATATTGTATCGTTACACTAGCTTGTTTTGGACAATATATAGTTTGATTGTAATTGGAAATTAAGACAGCTATAGGGTCACCACATGTCACATTTTCCCAAAGCTTCAGTGAAAAGTGAGTTGAGATTTCATACCTCTGCCTGCAAATATATTTGTATGTAAGTATATTGTATCGTTACACTGGCTTGTTTTGGACAATATATAGTTTGATTGTAATTGGAAATTAAGACAGCTATAGGGTCACCACATGTCACATTTTCCCAAAGCTTCAGTGAAAAGTGAGTTGAGATTTCATACCTCTGCCTGCAAATATATTTGTATGTAAGTATATTGTATCGTTACACTGGCTTGTTTTGGACAATATATAGTTTGATTGTAATTGGACTTCAAGACAGTACCCCAATGCTTCAGTGAAAAGTGGGTTGAGAGTTCAGACCCCTGCCTGTAGTATTGAAAATAGGCATATAAAAATTAGGCATATGCCAATGGGTTTTTTCAAAACTTGTATATGATATATTTCGTTGGCTTAGATACAAAAACAACGATGCACTCGCCACTTGTCATGTTGTCCCAAATATGTCTTCGGTAGAAGGCGGCCTTCTACTCCCGTAATTGGGATGGCGTGAAGATATTTTATTTTACATAGCATGAACAAAATATTAAACAGAGAGAAAAAATATTAAGTTATGTAATGTCATATCGATTTTAATAAAACCTTTAAGAATACCGAGCGTATTGTATGTGTACGTTAATAGAATAGTTTCAGTGATCTTTGAAAAGTGTTTTTGTTCTGTTTTGGAACAATTTAAGAAGTCTTATTATTTAGAAAGCATGGCATATCTATTTGTATTATTTTATATAACGTCTAGACCTTTTTCTACCTCTATATTGGGAATAAATAAATATCTTCACACAATTCCTAATACCGGGGTAGACAGAGGTCTAGTCTAGACAATTAAGTCCCTTCTACCCACCTTGGGTAGGGACAACATGACAGGTGGTGAGCCCGTCACCGTCTTTATGTCCAAGCCATCGATATAATTCGTACGTAAGTTTTTGAAAAACCCATTGATATGAGCCCGCCACCTGGGAATCGAACTCGGCTATCGTGACGTATAAAAGAATAAATTATATTAAGTGTAGTTAATGACCCTAAAATGTGGTAAAATAAATTGCAAATACACACTTGTTTAAAAAAAGTTGTTTGAAAGGTTAGAATATATAATTTTATGTATATGTGAGAGGTGAATGGTCAGTATTGGGCTGAGACAATGTTGTATTTTCGACCCACTTTACACCAATACTTATTTGATACGAGTATCAGTGCGCTAGCCAATGGTATAATATGTATGGCCATGGATAAATATTTATATAAACATCCAAGACAAGACTATAAACATTCACATTTATTCATTCATTTTTTTTTATTTACATTCATCACACAAATGTTTATCCGTAGCAGGATTTGAAAACGTAACTCATAGCTTCTGACATAGGGTCCACTGTCGGGTTTCGTTTTCACAATTTTTTCTAATAAACTGTTCAGATAAAATTTTACATAAATTTTAACCTGCGTAAGAATTGCTCATCCTCTGCCTCCCTGTGAGTATCGTAAGAGCTAGCTAAAGGTAAATCCTTGAAAATGACAATATTTTTGACGGATGGCGGTATATTTCGAAAAGTACCAGATCAAATTTAAATAGCCCGATGATGGGCAGCAGCTTCTAAGGAGCAATGTGATTGACTGTTAGTTCATTTTTCACGTTCCCCCAAAAAGAGAAATAGTTATAACTGACAACCATAGCCAATAGCATAAACTGACAACCAATAGCATAGTTGGTAATAACTCTGCCTTCAAAGCCAAGTATTGCGCGAAAGAATCTCGCTAGGAGCAAAAATTTGTATGCAGAATATTAATGTTTTTATTTGAGTCATGGATGTTCATGTATTAATGAATATTTATCTATGTAAATATATTTGTATGTAAGTATATTGTATCGTTACACTGGCTTGTTTTGGACAATATATAGTTTGATTGTAATTGGAAATTAAGACAGCTATAGGGTCACCACATGTCACATTTTCCCAAAGCTTCAGTGAAAAGTGAGTTGAGATTTCATACCTCTGCCTGCAAATATATTTGTATGTAAGTATGGTTACACTAATTATATTGGATATTAAGTAATTTGATTGTAATTGGACTTCAAGACAGTACCCCAATGCTTCAGTGAAAAGTGGGTTGAGAGTTCAGACCCCTGCCTGTAGTATTGAAAATAGGCATATAAAAATTAGGCATATGCCAATGGGTTTTTTCAAAACTTGTATATGATATATTTCGTTGGCTTAGATACAAAACAACGATGCACTCGCCACTTGTCATGTTGTCCCAAATATGTCTTCGGTAGAAGGCGGCCTTCTACTCCCGTAATTGGGATGGCGTGAAGATATTTTATTTTACATAGCATGAACAAAATATTAAACAGAGAGAAAAAATATTAAGTTATGTAATGTCATATCGATTTTAATAAAACCTTTAAGAATACCGAGCGTATTGTATGTGTACGTTAATAGAATAGTTTCAGTGATCTTTGAAAAGTGTTTTTGTTCTGTTTTGGAACAATTTAAGAAGTCTTATTATTTAGAAAGCATGGCATATCTATTTGTATTATTTTATATAACGTCTAGACCTTTCGATTAAGGCTTTTGTAGGCGAAATCCATCAGCTTTTGTTACATTTAACAATAAAATAAATAGAAACACACAAGTGTTTGTGTTACTCAAATAGAATTGGATCGGATTGGTATTTCATCAAGAAATAATCGTGTAAAAACTAAACAAGAAAGAAAGAAATGAACTTATTTGTTGCTTATTTTTCCTGGAAGAAAAAAACAACAAAGCAATGCAACACTCAATCAAATATAAAATAAATAAAAAAGTGTCTGAAATAAAAAAAAAAAAAATGAAGTAATATATGAAAAGAAATAGAAAATACTTTAGTGGCATTAGTAAAGCTACAAAAGGGTTTCTATCGTTGGATTGGACATAAAAACGGCGACGGCCTCACCACCTGTCACGTTGTCACCAAAATATCTTCGGTGGAAGGTGGGTCGAAGGGACTACCCCTGTATTGGGAATTGCTTATTTATTTATTTATTATTTAACAGTGATTAAAATTCGGCACCACTAAAATAACTACGTTAAAAACCAAATTTACCATGAGCTCAGCGCATAGGAAAAACAACGTTAGGAAATCTGCACGTCTAAAAAATTACTGATCTTTATGCATAGTGCGGGGTAGACAGAGAGAATAGATCAAGTGTCACCATCCTTAAACGCCTATTTTACTAAATTTAAATTCATTATTTAATTTTCCTATTGTAGTCTGAATAACAATAACAATAAAACTGGAGCAACACAGCTGATTTTACCTGCTCTAATCTCTCTCAATTATTAGAAAGGAAGCATTTTCCCAAAGCTTCAGTGAAAAGTGAGTTGAGATTTCATACCTCTGCCTGCAAATATATTTGTATGTAAGTATATTGTATCGTTACACTGGCTTGTTTTGGACAATATATAGTTTGATTGTAATTGGACTTCAAGACAGTACCCCAATGCTTCAGTGAAAAGTGGGTTGAGAGTTCAGACCCCTGCCTGTAGTATTGAAAATAGGCATTTAAAAATTAGGCATATGCCAATGGGTTTTTTCAAAACTTGTATATGATATATTTCGTTGGCTTAGATACAAAAACAACGATGCACTCGCCACTTGTCATGTTGTCTCAAATATGTCTTCGGTAGAAGGCGGCCTTCTACTCCTGTAATTGGGATGGCGTGAAGATATTTTATTTTACATAGCATGAACAAAATATTAAACAGAGAGAAAAAATATTAAGTTATGTAATGTCATATCGATTTTAATAAAACCTTTAAGAATACCGAGCGTATTGTATGTGTACGTTAAAACAATAGTTTCAGTGATCTTTGAAAAGTGTTTTTGTTCTGTTTTGGAACAATTTAAGAAGTCTTATTATTTAGAAAGCATGGCATATCTATTTGTATTATTCTATATAACGTCTAGACCTTTCGATTAAGGCTTTTGTAGGCGAAATCCATCAGCTTTTGTTACATTTAACAATAAAATAAATAGAAACACACAAGTGTTTGTGTTACTCAAATAGAATTGGATCGGATTGGTATTTCATCAAGAAATAATCGTGTAAAAACTAAACAAGAAAGAAAGAAATGAACTTATTTGTTGCTTATTTTTCCTGGAAGAAAAAAACAACAAAGCAATGCAACACTCAATCAAATATAAAATAAATAAAAAAGTGTCTGAAATAAAAAAAAAAAAATGAAGTAATATATGAAAAGAAATAGAAAATACTTTAGTGGCATTAGTAAAGCCACAAAAGGGTTTCTATCGTTGGATTGGACATAAAAACGGCGACGGCCTCACCACCTGTCACGTTGTCACCAAAATATCTTCGGTGGAAGGTGGGTCGAAGGGACTACCCCTGTATTGGGAATTGCTTATTTATTTATTTATTATTTAACAGTGATTAAAATTCGGCACCACTAAAATAACTACGTTAAAAACCAAATTTACCATGAGCTCAGCGCATAGGAAAAACAACGTTAGGAAATCTGCACGTCTAAAAAATTACTGATCTTTATGCATAGTGCGGGGTAGACAGAGAGAATAGATCAAGTGTCACCATCCTTAAACGCCTATTTTGCTAAATTTAAATTCATCATTTAATTTACCTATTGTAGTCTGAATAACAATAACAATAAAACTGGAGCAACACAGCTGATTTTTCCTGCTCTAATCTCTCTCAATTATTAGAAAGGAAGCATTTTCCAGCTGCGGACATTCAGGGTCTGCTAATTTACTTTTTGCATATACAAATTTATGGCTTACAATATGTGAAAAGCGGAGAGGCTATGTTCAGTAGGGTTTCTAAGTTTTACTTATTAAGTTATATTCAGGCTGTACAGAAGAAGAAGAGTTTTGAGTTAGTGATAGTGTGAAATTTATTAGATGGTGAGTGGTTACAGGCGGGTTTGTGTCGAAAATAGGCGGTAACGAACTGAACAGTCCATTGGCTTTAATTTATACACTAGATAATCTAACCGAGGAATTAAACGGAGTTTAGCGCGATGGAACTGGTGTAATGTATTTAACTAGCTAGCCGGGTCGGATTCGCACGGACAAACCTGTAATATCCACTCGTTTATTCACTAAATATGACTGGAACTGAATATGCTCGAAAATATATAGTTACTACATAACTTTAAGTTTACATTAACAATTTCATACAAAAGTGACGATGGCCAAGTGGTTGGGTGGATGGAATTTGGAGTCAAGAGACCCGAGTTCGATCCCCAGGTGGCAGGCTCGTACCAATAGGTTTTTCAAAAACTTATGTACGAATTATATCGTTGGCTTTGACGTAAAGACGGCGACGGGCTCACTGCCTGTCACGTTGTCTAGAAAATATCTTCGGTGGAAGGTGGGTCAAAGGCACTTAATTGTCTAGACTAGAGCTCTTTCTACCCCTGTATTGGGAAATGCATAAAAATAAATCTTGTAATCTTGTATCTGAAATTTCTGCTGCATTAAAAAGAGCAGTCGTGGCCGAGTGGTTAAGGCGTCTGACTCGAAATCAGATTCCCTCTGGGAGCGTAGGTTCGAATGCTACCGGCTGCGAGATTTACTTTTTGTTTATAAAAGCGTTGTAGCGCTACGCCATTAAATGTTTAAATATGCTCTAAATTTTCTATTTTTTTATTAACTTACCAGTTTCTCACTAGCTATACTTAACTCAACTCCAACTCTTACTCCAAACTTACCCTAATTTTGTAAGAAACAGATTATTCAATAAGTTTCAAGTAAATTGTCGTAAAATGTATCGTTATTTATATATATACATACATAAACATGCACATACTTACATTAAACTTAAAATACATTTACTCATATGATACTATGCAATAAAATTATCAATGAAAATATAAAAATAGAAATTTTAAGATTCTTCCCACTATTAGAAGTAAGGTAGTGGTGTGAGACCTTTCTCTTTAAAAAAGGTAATGAAAATGAATAATTATATCTATCATACAAATATTTGCCCCTAGCAGGATTCGAATCTGAGAACCTTAAGCTACGAAAGCAGTGTCGCTATCGACTAGCCTATCGGTTCGTAAACTGCACATACTCCTCCATCAAAAACGGTTATGCATGAGAAGTCTTCATCGAAGTACGTATCAGCCATTAAAAATTACATTAAAATGACTGTATGTAAAGAAAGAAAGAAAGAAACATTTATTGCACATTGCACATAATACACCACGAAATTAGTGAATTAATAATGATAAAAAAAAAATTAACAAACTTAAAGACGAAAGTAAAGTAACTTATAAATAAACATAAAAATGACACAAAAAATAACGGTTGTTTATAATTGTCGTATGAGTCACAGTATGTTCACTCAAAACTGTAGCGCTGGTTTTCAGTCGGCCTTAGTGGCGAGTGACTTACGAAAAAGAAAAAAAAAGAAGAAACTTACTGTAATCTGGTATAAAACGGATTATACACACATAATTTGGAACTGCAGTAACGTAGCATATTGAGTCCAAGGTCACTGCCGCAGTAAACATTATTTATAACTTGCCTAAGCCGTATAACAAGCGTCGTAAATAAACGAAATAGCTTAGTTCCGTGAGCGCAGTTACAAAGTACATTTGTGATACGGATTAATAATAGTAGGGATGTTAAAATACGTGATTTAAGCTATTTATGCGTAAGAGACTCGAGCTCGATTCCCTGGTGGTGAGTTCGCATAAATTTATGTACGATTCATATCGTTGTCTTGGACATAAAAACGGCAACAGGCGAACCATCGGTGAAACGAGGGGCAGAATTTCTATTTTGTATTGTGTCTTGTTTCATGTCTCTACTCCACCTTATTTAAAGGAGAAGTTTAAGTTTGTGGGGCTTCCAGGGGAAGATGTACGCTCTTCCAGGAAGCTTATTTTAAATGTGCCAAATCACAAAACGAAATTCTACGAAAAATCTTTTACAATACAGGCAATTAAATTGTGGAATTCCCTGCCATTAGCAATTCGTGAAGCGCAATTTATTGGCACCTTTAAAAGTTAGTACGGGAGAATTATATGTCGCAATAATCTGAATACCATTAGGATGTAATACTTCGTTATTGATATTTATATTGTATTTACTGCATTACTATTATTTATATTTAATACATTGTTTGGGGTCTAGTATCTGTATATATTATGTATTCATGAATGTATATATGTAAGTATGTATTTAATTATGTGTGTTTATGTATGTATATGTGTATATATCTATCTCCTTTTTTATTTTTATTTTTATCATGTATATTGCTATTGCACCACCTACAATGTAATCTTTTCCTTCACGCCATTGGTTGCCTGGAAGATAGCGCTATGAAGCAATAAGGCCGCCAAATTGTGCATGTCATAAAATCTATTTGTGGTGGACAATAAAAGTATATTCATTCATTCATTCAGAATTACTTAATTGTTTGTACCTCTATCTACCCCAGCAATGGCAATCACGTGAAGTTTTTAAGCATATAAGTATTTTTATCAGAATTTAAATGAATTGTTTGTTATTTATATCTTCACGCATTTTCTCGATACTGGTAAAGAAGTACCTAGAGGAGTAAAAAGTGGCCACTAAGGAAAAAGCCTTGGAAATGACACTAACATCTAAATTATGGCATAGATTTCGTAAGAATACCAAAACAAAATTTAACGTATCGGTGAATGGTACCAAGGTGTAAAGTTGAAAGTTTTTGGTATTGTGATCGTCTACCCGCTTGCAAAGCATGGCGATTATGTAAAGCCCTCCTTTACAGCAGATGCAATGGTCTTTCAGATGTTATATATATGTTAAAATTTGAAAATAAGTAAGTAGGTAAGAATATTTAATAATAATATCTCATTAGATATTCTTACCCACTTACTTATTTTGAACTTATTACCGAGAAATGAAAAATATAAAATTTTACGAGACAAAAAAATCATTTAACCCGTAGAAAAAACTCCAGCACCAGTTATTCCAATTCTATCAATAAGAAAGGGGTCACCTATTTAAAATGAATAGTGAAGCAAATAAATCAAAGTATTCTTAAGATACTACGTGGAGGAAACGCTCTATTTCTCCGTAGAATCTTGGAATACCTTATTTTGATTTTATTTATACGAGTATATGCTACTTTGAATTAAACTGATTGAAACGAAGTATTTGTTATGTGTTTTTTTCCAATGGGTTAAGTGGCAACTAAACGAAAAGCCTTGGAAATGCAATTGGCTACCGACTGATGGTAGAATAACTATCTATGAAAATATTATGCCATGATAAAGTAGAACGGTGGCGGGGATGATTGTCTATGTGGTGCGTCTGATACTATGGTCGCCAATCCGTTTGCCAAGCGTGGCTTCCCATGTAGAGTAGAAAAAAATTCTGATTCTATCTCGATATTCTATTCTTATCCACCGGGGTTTGAATTAATAATTTGAAGAAATGTGGTAATTGTGACTTATAACATATTAGTTACAATTTAAAAAAAAATTCGTTCATGCTATTCCCTATATTGAGGTAGGCAGAGGTTTAGACAATTTATCATTTCAACCCACTTTCGTTTACTTTCTTTTGGGGCAAGGTGACAGGTGGTAAGCCCGAGGCCACATTTTTGTTCAAGTCAACGATATAAATCGTACATAAATTTTGTGAGAAAAAATCACTTGGGGATTGAACTCGGGTCTTTTGAATCGAATTTCGAATCGCTCGACTATCGTGACTTTTCTTTTCTAGAAACTTTATATTCAAAAAAATATTTAAGGGTCCCGTAGAAATGTCGATATAATGAACAAACGTACTCGGAGGCGGGATCTGGTGCAAAATAAAAGGAAACTTACACGTGTATAATTGATGTAGCCGAAACAAAACCGGCTACTTGCTTACAATCTGCGCGTCGGTATTTTTGATAAAACTCGAAGGCCCTTTGATACTGTTCCGGGGACAAGTATGCCTTTGTTCCTCGTTCCCACCAAATATCGCTGATAAATTACTCCGCTGTCATACAAAGAGTTAGTATGAGTATTATTCGTGATGATTTTTGAATGTCCCTCACATTCACATTCACTTCTTCACCACCTAGCCATCGTCTTGGTCACATGTTTAAACAAAAATAATTAAAACAAGTTTATTCATTATGTACAGATTTATATACCAAAATGAACTTAACAAAACATAGATTCTTATGACACTAAAGTTTATTCAAAATTACCTCCGTGATTTTGAATACAGGCCTTCAATCTGTGCGGCCAGTCGTCTATCGCAGCACGAACGAGGTCCATGTCAATATCGGCGGCTGCCTTAATCAAGGATGTCTTGAGTGACTCATAATTGGGATGAGGCTTTGAGCACGCCTTTTCCTCCAAGTGTTGCCATATCCTGTAATCTAACGGATTCAAATCTGGACTGGAGGAGGGCCAGTCTTCGTGCCCGATGAAGTCGATTTCACGCGCTGCCAGACAGTCTTGTGTGCTCTACGCTATATGAGCTGGCGCCGAATCTTTTTGGAATACCCAGTACCTGTTACTGAACATGGTATGAGAAACAGGTTCCACAAGGTTCGTCAGGACTCTATTTTGATACACAACTGCACTCGTTGGACACGCGGAGTACGGTTGCTCGCTTCTTCACTACTGTTTGCGTACACCTTATCATTTCGTTTGTTGTAGCTCTTCTACGGTAAAAAATTTTTCATCCGAAAAAAGAATTTCCCGATATTTTTATCCTGCGTACCGCTTAAAAAAAGCGCGGCATCTCTTCAGTCTCAGGTGCATTAGACGAGCATTCAAACAATGTCCTGTTTTTCTTCGATATTCCCGAAGCCCTAAGTCTTCATTTAAAACCCTTTTCACCGTGGTTCTGCTTAACCCCATCAGGCCAACAGTTTGTGCTTACGTTTGGGATTTCTTTGAATTCGAGCCTTCACAGCTTTTATCACTGCTAGAGTTCTAACGACCACTTCTTGACCTGTCATCTACACTAGAGTCATTGTATCGTTATATATATATATGTATATATATATATACATATATATATATATATATATATATATATATATATATATATATATATATATATATATATATATATATATATATATATATATATATATATATATATATATATATATATATATATATATATATATATATATATATATATATATATATATATATATATATACATATATATATATATATATATATACATATATATATATACATATATATATATACATATATATATATATGTATATATATATATAAAAACCCGTAAAGACGTTATCATACCTTAACCATAAATGCACACGTAACTCATCCAAACAACTATCCTCTATATTATTAGTAACTTACACACATTTAAACTCAACATTCAATATAGTATTCTCTGCATCACTCAATCTTACTTATTCTTGTTTTTTTCAATTGTTAAGTTATATTCACAGTTTTTTACATACTAGCCGTATACAGATTTCATATCTCAACAGCGTCATTTCTAGTCAATCACCTACAACTTCGTTTTTGAGGATCTGCAATGAATAGTTCTTTATTAACCATAAATGAAATAGACGATACCGAAATAGCCAGATCAGTTAACTGTGACATCGAAGACCTAAATAAGTTTATACAAATAAAAAATAAACGACCTTACAATTATTACACGAAACGTCAGAAGCATATGTAAAAATATAGATGACTTACAAGTAACTTTATCGCATCTTAAATTTGAAGTTGACATCTTAATATTAACTGAATGTAGACTTAATAATAATAAAAGTATACCTCAAATAAATAACTACACGTCTTTTGCAACTACATTTCACCTTAATCAAAACGATGGAGTAACGGTGTTTATTAAGAACCATCTTAAACCCAAAGTTAAAGAAATAAAATTAGAACATGCATCGTCCTTACAAGTAGAAATTTTTAATTATATTATTCTTGGAATCTATCGATCGCCTTCCAATGCGAATACTCAAAAATTTAATGAATCTCATTTGGATGCAATAAAAAATTATAAAAATATTATTCTTACAGGAGATTTAAATATTAACCTTATTCCGAAAGCTAATGAACTTGACATGGAACGAAGAAACAGGACTAAGTACTTAGGTATGTTATCTACTTATGGTATGTTACCAGGCCATATGATTGCTACTAGACAAAATAGTTGTCTGGATCATGTTATTTTAAAGCTTTGTAGGAAAAAGAATAATGCAAACGTAGCTGTTAAGAATACTACTGTAACTGATCATAACATGGTGTTAGTGTGCTTGGCTAAATTAAAAGATGCAAAGACTTGTCTTAAAACAAAAACATTTATTGATTATGATCAAGCTTTCAATAGTCTGGCAAGTAAAAACTTATCTACTTTATTACTATGCAATGATCCTAATCAGCTGATTGAGATATTAATGAATAAAATTATGGAATCTTTAGAAGAGAATACTAAAACAGTATCTGTTCCTAAAAGTAAACGAACGATAAAACCATGGAAAACACCTGGTATTTTGCGTTGTATAAGGAATAGAAATCAAATGCAGAAACGACCTAAAATGAATCCTTTTGATGAAATACAAAAAACTACTTATAAAAGATATCGTAATTACTGTACATACTTATTAAAAAACTAAAACACAATTATGAAACATCACAATTATTGAATAAGAATCCCAAAGTGCTATGGCAAAACATAAAAAATATAACAAATATTAAACAAAACAAAACTTATTATCATGAGCTCTTACAATTAGAACCTTGCCCTCTTAAATCAGTAAATTCTATAAATAACTTTTTTTCTAATATTGGACGAGAACTTGCCGACGAAGTAGTACGTAATACGTTAACAGTTAAAAATTTTAATTCTGTTCGAAAAATCGATGCTCGGCCTTCATCTTTTACCTTAATGGACACAGATTATAATGAAGTAAATACCATATTAATGAATTTAAAAACAAACAGTGCTGCGGGATGGGATAATATATCTACTAATTTCTTAAAATTATCAAAAAATGTTGTAGTCCCCATCATCTGTCACTTTGCTAATATTTGTTTTTCTACAGGAGAATTCCCTAATTATTTAAAAAAATCTGTTATTATTCCTATTTATAAAAGCGGGGATAAAGGTGAAGTTAGTAATTATAGACCAATCTCTATCCTACCGGCTATTTCAAAAAAAGTAGAAAAATTAATAAATATCTTAATAAGTACAATATTTTATCCGATCCTCAGTATGGTTTTAGGCAAAAAAAATGTACTCAGGACGTCATTTTGGATCTAACATCAAATATAGTTGAACAACTTGATGGTAAAAATAAATGTTTGGCTGTATTTTTGGACCTTAAAAAGGCTTTTGATACCGTTTCCATACCAACTTTATTACAGAAGTTGGAAAGAATCGGCATGAGAGGTACACAATTGTGTTTATTTAAAAATTACCTAACTGACCGAACACAAAGAATCAAAATAGGTGACTTCATTAGTAACGACGCTCCCGTGACCCATGGTGTCCCGCAAGGTAGTGTTTTGGGGCCAACCTTATTTCTTATCTAC